>VWZG01002656.1:301169-317048 GCA_013396735.1 Grallaria varia
TTCATGGCTTTTTATAACCAGAGTCTATAAAATTGTGATTGAAATTATTTTAACAAAGGCTGAAATCAAAGAACATTACTCACTGGAAAAAACCTACTTGTTCCAAGTACCAAAGTCTCTCATTCAGCCTGGAATTTTCCCTCTCTCTGAGAATTAGCATGATAAAAGCAAATGATGAATGGACACGGGACTGAAACGTTTGGGAGGGAAGCCTGTGACAGTTCCTTTGAAGCTTTAAGAGTTTATAATGTAAATAAGTGTTTAGGGGATTATTAACATTCACATATTTTACCCCAAAGGCTTTCTGTAAGGTCAACTTTTAAGTGCTGGAAGTATGCAGGAAGAATTGTAAAATGTGTGTGTGAACATGTTCAAAGACTTTAGGCAGCCTGTTCTGCAGAATGCTTTCATTTGACTTTTGATATGATATATGGCAAATTAATTTATATAATTAGTTGCCATCAGATATATATGACATAGGTCTTGGGAGTTCTGGAATTTAAAGAATTCTGATTTTTTTTAATATGAAGCAATTTGGGTTCCACAATACCACAAAAAGAAGAACAGACAACAAGAAGAAAAAGAACTTTCAAATGAGTTTTAACAATAAAGGGCACTATTTTATTATGGCCACCAAAACCCAGAACTTATTTCTCAGAAGTATAGCTTCATACAGCTGTTATCTAAAGCATGTCTTTAAACCAGTCTCCTTATTTAAATGTCAAAATACATTTTAGATGTCTTGAAGCACACATTTTTAAAGACACAAGCTGAGGCAAATGACCAGTGCATCTCTGATTTCTACCTAAATTATTAATACTCTGATACAATGGCTTCACTATGTATAATAGCTCTGTGAGACTTACTGACTTTTTTATTTGTTGCACATATCATTAAAATGTTGAAAAAAAGCCTCTTGTTTTTCTCATTCGAATAAAAATAAGTTATGTGAAAATCTAAGCATTAAATCAATGATACCCACCTTTTGTATTGCCTGCACCCATGTTGACCTGAATTTTCATTTCACAGCAAATAAGTCAATCTAGTCAATATATTTGTGCATATGTACTGGATCTCCGATCTCTCTGTGACACTGTCACTGAATTTTCATGAATGATGATGTAGCATTGCTTACATGAACTACTATACTTTCAGTCTGAATTTTGTCTGCTTGACAAGCATGGATGTCAACCTTAACTAATGAATTCAGTAATATTATGTCCATTCATATATAACTGAATTACTCATACAGTATGCTGAAGTTACAAAAAGCTGTCAAAAGGTTCTTGTCATGTCTAATCAACATTTTCTATTTTCCCTAGAAATCTGATTCAATTACACCCATCAAGAGTAAATCAAGAATAAACTTCTGCAAAAGGAATATCCATTTGTTTCACTCACTGTGCCTTGGGGAACTTTTATCTCTCTTTTGTCTATATTTCAACAATTTACTTCATAAGGAGGAATCAACAAAGGGCATAGCAGGAGAGTGAAAGAAAAAATATTGGCTAGCACTCCTTCTTGAGATAAGTTAGTTGAAAAAGCTGAATTATTCATACACCAATAAAGTCACACCTAGGAAAGTGAAAAGTTGCTTATCACAAGGAGAAAGAAGGAAATAATCTAGTCTATTTACTAACATGTATAATGCAGCCATTCACTTAATTCTGCAAACATTTTCTTATCAAATTGCTTCTTAGAAAATGAGAAATAAATTGCTTGACTGCATTTATACATTGCTTATACAGCAATCTTCCTTTAGTATTTGTCAAACACTCCAAATAGCCATAAATGCATTCCATCTGTCTTGGTTATGTAGTGAAACAACAGCACCACAGTAATGCCACAGCTGTATGGTTCTTCAGAGTTCTTAAATAATAAGTACAAGTTGGCATTTTTGTTCTAATCTGTTGGATAGTATCATCCGATTAAAATGCAAACATGGAGATATGAAGAAAATTCTGAATTTGAAAGGCCAAAATTATAATATGAAAAAAATCTTATTGACATGTAATAAGAAAAGACAGTTTTCATTATCTAAAAGAAGTAACCTCTCCAGGAAGCTGAAATTAGAAATTAATCTTGAACTTCTGCTTCTAAGACTCTGTTACATTACTCATGAGTTTTTATTTGAAAATCCAAGTATATAAATAACTTTTGCAAGTATTCATCAATAAAGCAAGAACGCCACAGTCAAGATGCCCCATTCTCTTACATCAAAAAACTTTTTTTTCTGGTACTGGGAAAATATGTGTTCAAAGGAGAGAATACCAGTCATGTATATTACTAAGAACCATTAATTCAAGGAGTTGATAATTGCATAGAAACTGTTGTTATTGCTCCATAGAAATAAGACAAATTCAAACTAAGAAAAATGACTGTTCTGTTTCAAAAGGGATTGACATGCTTTTAAATGAAGGACAAATACAGCAGAAAAGGGGGACCTCTCTCCAGAAAAGGCAAACTTGGATGATCAGAAGCTTAATTCTAGTTTTCATTGCTCTACACTTTAAAACACAGATTTCTAAAATCTGAGGAAGAGGTAGTTTAGAGCATCTCAGATGACACTGTACACCTGTCTGCAGGGCATTGAAACAAGCCTCCATTGCTCATGGTAGATGAAATCGGAGTACATTGTGTACTTAGTACACCCTGACTGTGTTTTCTAGGGTCTTGACTGAGTCATTTAAGAAATATTGAGAGATCATGGGTTCCTTCTGAATACCATATCAGACCTGTGTGGATGACTTGAATGATTTGAGGACTCCTAGAGAGCATTGACATCAGCCTCTTGGGCCATTTTGAGTAGTGCATAACTGTATATTTAGCACAGAGGTAGAAAACTACATGTATGGACATAAATATGTTGCCTTAATCAGGAACTGAATCTACCCCAATATGTTTTATTTAAATATATATTATATATAGTGTATATATAATATTCCATATATGAATAAACATATTTGGTTTGGTATTAAAGCTAGAAAAATTACTTTATAAACTTTTCAAGTAAAGTTATCATCATAGATCATCCTTGAATCAACTTCACAGTTCTGAAGGTAAGAAGAACTAAGCAAGAAAAAAAAAAAAAAAAAAAAGCACTTTTGAAAAGTACTCATTTATAGCTCAGAAACAGCAACAGACTAATGAATTTACTCAATTAATTTGGAAATATATTTAACAGATACAGACCACCAAATTGCCCTGTTAAAGAGTGTGACTGACTCTGTAACTGGTAATTTACAGGATTTGGGATGAAAACCTCAGCCCGTGAAAGAGGAATTCAGCGCAGCTTTCAAATACTGGCTATAGCTGCCACATCAAACTAAAATAATAACTGAAAACAGAAAAATTATAAATGGCAACTTCCTTACCAAAAATTTGTTACATTTGACGCAGGATAAATAGCTCAGTTGGCTAGAGCCTGGTGCCAAAAATGCCAAGGTTGTACGGGCCTTCACTTAAGAGCTGGACGTGATGGTCCTTCTGGGTCTCCTCCAACTTAGAATATTCTGTGATTAGGTCTTATTTTTATATGCTTATAGAATGGTTTAGGTAGGGAGAGCATCTGGAGGGCATCTGGTCCCTTGCTCAAGTAGGGACATGTAGAGCTCGTAGCCTAGAGCCACATCCAGACTGCTTTTTGAATGTCTTCAGAGATGGAGACTCCACAACCTGCAGCTAAATAATTAATTAAGATATCCCTATGTTACAAATGGAAAATTAAAGACAAGAAATTAAGAATGTGAAAGAAAACTAGAAATACACATATAGAAATGTAGTTAACGTAAGGTTAAAAAGGAGAAGGTTTTGTGTGTGTGTCAGGAAAAATTCTAATTTTGATTTTAAACTTTTTTCCATTAATGATCACACTAATGTTTTTCTGTTCTGCATTTATGAAAACATCAGATGTTGTATTTAGATTATTTGAAAAAAGGTATACTCTTTCCTCCAATAATCAAATTGGATCAACTTTACACAGCATGTGCAAAAGTTCGATGTTTTTTAATCAAGGACTCTACTTAATTTGTTACAAAATATTTGACCAATGAATATTCTGCACTCTTTAACATTGATTTTCTGCAATTTTTGGAACACTGGAGCAGTTATCCAGAAACTGATAATATTCAAGAAAGGTGAGTTGGATGACCTGGGTGATGTTATGCCTGTCAATCTGACATTGATCTCAGAAAAAGTAATGGAAAGAGACTGAGAGAACAATTGATTAATAAAGAAATAAAGGAGGTAAATATAATTAATGCCAGTCAAAATGGGTTTATGGAAAATAAATCTCATTAAACCGACTTGATAACTTTTTCAACACCACTACAAGTTTTGTTGACAATTAAAATGGGATTAATTAAATACACCCATTGCACCATGAGCTTTTGTCTTGATCTTGGACCACACTTTGTCTAATAATGAAGGAGGGTGCAAAATCAGTGTCACACACAACAAATTGATACAAAACTGTGCAGGTGGAAAGTTTTGAAATTAACTGAGAGTTGAAAAACTCTAAGTAGTTAAGTTTCTAGCGGGACCCCATTGGATTTGATACTTTTCTGCATTTTACTGTTGTTTGTTGTCTATGTCTGGTAGGAAAGCATTTTTCTTCATTGAGCATGCTAAGAGAAATATGGTTGAAATAGCTGAATAATTGTGGAGGACCAAGAATCGGAATGGGAGCAATTTCAGGAGTGGAAGGATGGATGCAGTGAATGAAAGGACTTCATTATGCAGATTTTTTATAAATACATACATTGCATGTTTCCCCGAGATTTGTATTCCCCGGGCAAGCCCAGGCACGCCTGCTCCCTGCTCCCCTGCTTCCCTCTCTGATTGGCTGAATCAGCTGCAGAGAGGAGACAGCCGCCATTCGCCCTTTCCTTCCCCAGTCCCTTTTGCCTGTATCCCTATCCCGATTTGTGTCCCTGGTTGTCTGTCTCATGACCCATCCCATCTTCTGGGACATCCCCCATCAGAGTTTGTAAGACCCTTGATCACCTCCATTAAACTGAGCATGGCACCACCATCTTCAGACCTTGTTGGAGCCCTTTGTGCAGTGCGGCACCCTCCCCCCATCCCTTTGAACTGCAACAAATAATACCATTTAGTGATATTAAAAAGTCTGATTTTTTAAAGAAACTGGTCTACCTAATGAAAAATGTTAACTACAGTTTAGCATACAGCTGTTCAAAAATATACAAAGAAAATAATTAGGCTTTATTTGCAGCAGGGTGAGCTCTGTCATGTAAAGCAGAGTCTGAGAAACTCTTGGAGTAAGTTCAATAGTCAGTTGAGAATAAACATTGACCATCATGCTGTAACTCATAAGAATAGTATAATCTGTTGATACATAAATAAAACTATTGTGATCTAATATCTCTGGGAAATCTTCAAACTTTCTTGGCTCAGATCTTAGACTGCTGAAATTTTAGGCATGTAACACCTAGTTTTGAAGCTCCCATCACCCATGGCTTAAATGGAACAGGTTAAAAGAAGAACATCAGAAATTAGAAAGAATTAGAGAACTCATGTTGTCAGTAACTAAGATTTATAATTAAAGGGGGCAGCTGGTTGGCAAGAGAAGTTTCTTCAGTCTATCAGAAAAAAAATCCCATAATGATACCTGATGGTTTGTAGTTGCTGCTAGATATATTTAACTCATAACTAAGGTAGTTTTAACGGTAGCATGAGACACATCTTCATCAGGTGATAAGCATTTGCTATTCTTAAATGCCTAAATGCAGGTTGGTTCCCCCATGCTGTCCTAACTCAAGCAGGAATTAATTTGAAGTCTTACATTATAAAAAAAAAAAAAAATACGCTGGATGATTGAATGGACTTTTATGGCTGCAGTTCATGAATACGTAGCTACAGGGAGATCTGACTCCTTTGCTCTACTTGCCAATAAAATGAATTAAGTCAGATCTGTATGGAAAATGTTCACTAGCTTAATAATAATTGGATGATATGTGATTTTTTAATTAAATAATTATACGGACAAAATCTCTAGTGTGAATTCATCTATACACAAGGAAGCTGAGTCTGTTTTTTTAAACCAAATAAACACTTTGATTTACTTGGAATTACTGAACATTCATGAGAGACTTTGGGCTTAAAAATAAAGAATTTTTACAGTTATACTGTGCTCAAAATTTGTAATAAACAATAGACTGACTTAACCTTGACAAGAAATCTTGAGCACAGTAATATTTTGAGCAAGTTGAGAAACACTTTTTGATCAACTTTATCCTGGTAGGATTTGTGACCTCATGGGGGACCCACACTGCAGCAGGCTTTCCTTGAAGGACTGCAGCCCATGGATGTCAATAATGAACTTAAAAAGAAAGTAAGTTCGCTTTTGTTCTCATTTCTCTTATCAAAGAGCACTCAAGCCTGATTACCTATGGACCACAGCCATCATGCAATAACTATACAGAATCAGCTTCAAGGTATTGTGTGTTCACAGCTAATTCAGAGTCAGATTTTTACAGACAATCAGTTTGCTGTTTGTAGTGATAATAATTAATAACGCATGAGAAATACAAAGGGTTTTATTAATGAATTTGGTAAATTTTAATTTTAAAGTTTAAAGAATGGCCTAATCTGCCAGTCCCTTAAATATTCCCATCACAGTAGTCTCAAATTATCTGATACACACACATATATGCAAATACAGGCATATAAATATGTATGTATATAGATACATAGATACATTTGGGTCAAAAATATACCTGCCACCCACTGTTGTGTGAGTACTTTCTTCAGGAAAGCATTCTCAGACACTGAAATAAAAGATTTCTATAAGGTAAAACAGCTGCCCTAATTTGCCCCAAACTGAACAAATTGCCTCTTATGGAAAATAAATGTCACTTAAGGCTCCTTTTCTTCAGTGTGTACTTTCTCTCCCACTTACTGCTTCTTTTGACACCATAAAAAGTAGAAAAAAAATTCAAGGACATTTTCTGTCACTCAGTATAAATACTTTCAAGAGAAATGTTTCTTATTCTCTAGCAAAAAAAGGGTGTCTTATTTTGAGTGTAGATTTAATAAAAGTACCTTTGTCTGTGGGAGCAGAAACCAGCAATAAGGAGCCTGGCCAGGATTTCTGCAAAGCTTTGGGCAAATACCAAAGGCAGGAAGCCTCCAAGGGACAATAAGAGTTAATCCAGCCTCCAGTCACCAACCCATCTCCAGACCTCCAAAGACTATTTGCATTTGACAAGATTTGTAGTTTCTGTGTATTCCCTGCTCTGTACCCAAAACCTGTTCGTCAAGACCTACTGTTCCCCTCCACCTTGTGTCCATGAATAATGGATGAATGTCTCCTGCTTGGGTTCCCCTCAGTTAGCATAATGTGTTCTCCTGATCACCTTTGTCCATCCCTTCTTTAGCATAACCCAACCTCCTAATTACACCAAAACTATATATTGCAGAACGTGTGTTTAATAAATGTCTCAGCTTGTGCCCCCGAGCTGGGTCCCTGTAGTTTCTGATGGTCACATTTGTCCACCCCTGTCTTGCATTACTAGCTTTTAATTACAAGATATGAGGGCAAAAGGAAGGTTTACCATAAACTGCAGTTAGAGCGTATTTCATAGATATCTTAAACTCAGTTCTCATCCAGGGCTCTAACCATACAAATAAATCAAACATTGAGACAACAGCTATTCATTTACTCTTTTTTTTTAATTTAACAATTACACCCCACAACCACAAAAGTTAGTTGGATGAAAAAGAGCTTTGACCTTCGTATGTGGAACTAGTTGTGAAAATGCTTGTCCATAAAACTGGTGATAGAACCTGTCAGATGAACAAGTAATAAAACCGTATACCTAGTATACCCCAGAACACTATCTGCATCACAGAATGCATTCTGCATATACACTCACACACACATAAATACCTACATAAACACTCATAGATTCATGTATGGAAAATAATGGATTGGGAAATTCTCATTTGTATTTGTCCATCCAGAAATGAAGAACATAAAAGAAATAATGATTTATCTTTGAGATAGGAAGGAAAGTAAATCTGGAATGTCTTAATGTTCTGGATGATACCCAAAAATGGGCAAAGTCCTTTCCTTCAGGTATCTTTTCAAAGAAAATTAGGAAAGAAGTATTTCCACATAGAAAAAAAGAAAGAAACTTTGAAAGATATACGTAATTCAGGCTGTTACTTCACAGCTAAAGTTCAGGAGACAGAAAAGATGTTACATATCTCTGTTAGACATTCTATGTTATTTATTTGGGGCACCTTATCCCAAGCACACAGGGTAATGTGAATGCTATTCTGAGATATTTAACTTTGGTCATTCATAAAATATGGATTTTAAACATCCCCTCTAATATGTTGACTCTCACTTGCAGGATTGACTATAGTGCAGGTTAGCTGCCTGCATTGGTCAAAAATTATTTTTCCTTTGTTAGTGGGCAACATGGTTCTGTTTGAGTTTCTTTGTTTGTTTGGGTATTTTTATAGTGGAATATTTTGCATGTTTGGGGTTTTTTTTGACAATTTAGGTAAAATGCATGATCTTGTTTCAAAACTGCTCCAAACATTAGTAAAAGATATACTTGGAAAAGATTTTCTGACTGGAATCCCAAAAACTAAGAACTACTTTTACATTAGTGACTTTAGAAATCAGATTCAACACAGAGAAGCCTGATAGATAGATGAAAAATGATAGCATATTTTTCTGTAAGTCAAATTACCTCACAAGAACACACACACATAAAATAAAAAATTCCAGAGTAACTAAAGGTCTGGAAACAAAAATGATTCACTGGTAGGTAGATCTTTCTTAGTCTTTTATTCTACATAGAAGACTCAGAAGCACTAACTACCAAAATAGTTGTTGGTTCATTTTTTTCAGACTGTGTGTAGTGACAGGTAGAGAGAAGCAGAAGGCCGAAAAAGAAATAATGCCCTGGATGAACAGCTTTTACTGAACAGCTATATCAAGAGAGAAATGGAGCAGAGGTTCATGCGTCTACTCAGGAGACTCTAAAGTTTAAGGAACTGAAAACTTGTAGCCAGGTGCCTCTGAGATTGCTGTGCAAGAATTTGCCTCATATGAGGTCGTCTGCCTGAATGAAATTTGGCATAGACTCAGATGAACTATCATACTGTGCTAATTGCAGCAGATCAGTTTTTGCCAAACAGGGAGACATTTGTGTTAGATCTGCACTCTCACATCAGCCTTGTTAACTTTCTAAATTGTTTTAAGTATCGTAGCTGCCACCAGTATTTCTCTGAATATGCTCCTCTGAAGCAGTTCAGACATAATTTCTCTGAAGCTAGCATAGTTCAGCAATCAGATAAAATATTTAGATCTGGAATTCAAATTGTTGAAGTCTACAAATAGCTATTTAGATGGCAGTACTGCATGAAAGTAAAGGTTGAACACCCAACCCTGCCCCAGACCACCACAGCAGTGTTTCCATGGTCAACAGAATTATAAAACCTGGCTATATATTCTTTAGGTTTCCATCCTTTACATGCAAATTTCTCTTGTGACAATAATAATGGAGACAGCTGTATAAACAAAATGTTTGCAGGCACCAGTGTTAACCATACTGAATTTTGTCTTAGTAAAAAGAGTTAAAATACAAGAGCTGGTAGAGATCTGATCAGTGCTGGCTCTAAAGTGATGGCTCGAAGTGGAGATAGAAAAACCCAAGGCTTCTGAAGAGCTGGTTGTATTACCACATCCTCAGGGGGAAGAATGGGCAGTCAGGCTTTTTGCAGGTAAATCCAAACTTCTCAGCATGTAAGTCTGGCCTCTTGATAAGATCAATGACGATTTCTTTTCTATAGCTGTGCTTGCCTTTTTCATTCCATGTTATTGATGTGGTACTGATCCCTGTCAGGAAAATGAACATGCAGGGGATCATAAGAAAAAATAGTAAACGTATAAAAAGCCTGTTGTGAGACAAAAATAAAATGATTGTAACAGTTTCAGTTAGAGCCCCATATAAGTAATAAAAACTACAAGCATAAAATAAGGACTAAGAAAAATAGATTTTTGGTACTACTTAACCTCTCATCATAACCTAAGAAAAACCCCAGTTAAACAAAAAGGAACTAACTGTACAAAACACTTTCTAACAACACATCAAGAATTCTTGGAACTCATTGCTACACATGGAACTGAGAAGCTATATGTTAGACATACTTTCTAAATTATTAAATGGTTTGGAAGATGAGAACATACGGTTCCTTTGCAACAGTCCACCCTCCAAAGACAAATATATATCAATTTCCTCATGAGAAGAAGAGGAGAGGGAGACATGAATCTTTTCTCTGTGGTGACCAGTGACAGGACCCAATGGAATGGCCTGAAGTTGTATCAGGGGAGGTTTAGTTTGGGTTTTAGAGGTAGATTATTCACCCAGAGGATGGTTGGGCACTGGAACAGGCTCCCCAGGGAAGTGGTCACTGCACCAAGCCTGACAGAGTTCAAGAAGTATTTGGATCATACTCTCAGTCTCTTGAGAATGGGTGCAGGACCAGGAGTTGGACTCAATGATCCTTGTGGCTCCCTTCCAACTCAGCATATTCTGTGATTCTGTGATTCTTACAGAAAGATGTATGCACTTCTTTATGCAACTTCAAGAAATTGTGAGAAGAAATAACTTCCATATCTCACATTAATATCCAGAAGTTAGGAATGTTGTTCTTTCTAATACATTGAATAGATCAATAGTCGTAGGTGTTGGTAAGAAAGAACTGTAGCATTCTCAGAAGTAATTTACTAGGTGCAGTAAAATTGTACTGCTTTGTCTGTGTGTGGATATCTGTTAAACCTCGAGTAATTTTTTCTCTGCTAAAGCAAAAACCAAGCCCAAGTATAATTTTATCTAGGACATATAAAATTCTGCACAAAATTGTCAGCTCAGTTGCCATACTGTTCTCTTATCTCTAGAAAAAATAATGTAAGAGGCATTTGGAAAAAGAGGTATCAAAGTGCCACAGTGTTTTTGACATTTTAGCAATGATAGGAAAATAATGGTTTTTTGAAGTACATATATTTTGTCCTATTACAAAACAGAACTAGGTGGCTACTCCTGGTGAATTCTGTCATCTCAACTGAGCTTACATTTCCATGGACAACCATCAACATTTGTGTTATTTTTGGCGCGTCTTCTTCATTTATTAGCATCTGTTATATCTGTCCACTTTGTGTCTATGGGTTATTGGAAAAAAATAAAAGCATTAAAAAATCATTCTTATTTTCACCTTTTATTTCCCTCATCCACAAATTGCTTTTTAATTCCATCACTCCCACTGACATCTATTTCTAAACTACATTATCCAGCAAGACACATTTTGAAGAAAATGCTTTAAAATTTGTAAGACAGCCAAATGGATAATGTTAACTGATAGTTGTCAAAAAAAAAAACCCAAACCAAAACAAAAAACTTTTGAGAAAGTATGTACCTCCTTTGTGTGAAAACTTAACTGCATTTTTGGGAACAGATTAGAGGAAAAAATCCCCAGTATTTAATTTGAATGGGTGGCATTGCTTTCCTCTTCTCATGGCAAATTACATTTAGATGTTTTTGATGTCAGATCACATATTGAACTAATTTTTGCTGATGCTATTAATTTTTGCATATTCTTCTCTAAAGCATGATGCATTTGTTCCTAAATATTAAGTCTAAGTCATTTATTCACCACTGGCACCTTCAGGGCTTTTTCTGACAGATTTCTGTGAAGAATACCATGTAATTGGTGCATAATTCTTTGGCAAAGATACCTCTGGAGGCTACAGATGTGCAAAATATATTGTCTGTATTGATTGCTTAACTTAGTATGCCTATTAGACAACATCTGCAAAGACTAGGAGAACCCAAAATCTAGTATCAGTAATGAACAGGAAAATACTAAGAGGCTTTGTCCTAACAGTTCAAGACATACTATTTGATATACTATTATCATAGCATCCAAGTCCTTACCTAAGCCTGTAAAATTATCTATTGAAAATAGCATATAGTATTGCAGTTGCTATTATGTGAGTATATTAGTCACTATTACTAAAACTTATTAGTCAAGTAAAAAGCTTACATTAAAAATCCACAATTTTTTTTCATGAAAGGATGGTGATTCAGGCACTTAACTGTAAAAACTAAATACATTGTGGTTTCAGATTAAAAGAAGTAGAGTTTGTGTGAAAAAAAACCCCACCTAATGTACAGTTATGATAAAGATAGAAATCATACGTTGCCTGATTTGTAACAAAACATAAATTTCAGGGTTTTCTACTGGGTCTTTCAAACTGATACAACTTCTTCAATGAAAATGTAATTGACTCTAACTGTTCTGTTTAATCACAGCCACACTATTCTTTGAGCTGTATTTGAAAGAGATTACTGTATCTTGAAACACACAAAGATCCCCATGTGTGCTGACTTTGAAAAACGTGCTTGAGTTTAGGTTTGTATTCTCAAGCCAAAGTTTGTCTCAGTAGGACACAATGTACGTGTGACTCCTCCTGATCATACCCGTATCATACCTCAGCAGGAAAGAACTTGGACTTGCCGAACATAACCAAATCCTTTGCTGCCCACAGTAATTAGTATGTATGCCTGGCCTTACTCATTAAGTCCACTAGATAAACCTACAGAATGTTATCTGTGAGGAGAAGCAATTTTTTCTCCATGAATCCACACGGAAATGACATCTGCTGTGGTTGTTGGGACAGGCGGTGCCTAAGAAAGACGCTTTAGTCTGTTTTGTGTAACTGGAGACAGAACAGCCACCCTGAATCTAGCCGTAATGCCTAACACGTGCAGCACTAGGACCTCATACTGCTTTTGCTGATGTGGTCGAACGAATCTTTCTGGTATTAAGAAGAAACAAGGGTGCAAATGTGTATTATACGTTGTACCTCACACTTCTTCCCTTGCCTCATGCATCTCGAAATAGCAATGCACCTCAAAAGTTAGTTATCAGACTATTTCAGGATGATCGTGAATTCAGAGGGTTAAAGCTCATACACAATTTTGTACTGGAAATAAGTTCATTTAAGTATGTTGGTATGTTTACTAACCTCAGTGAGGACGCCAGAAAGGTGTTCCACTGGGGCATGGAATTTTGTATGTCACTTGTCACAGGAACATTTCAGCAGGCTGAACTTAAAGTGAATGGCCTGCCTCTAATTTGCAGTCACATGTGCCAACTTGTCTAACTGCATCATGTACTAAATAGCTATACCTAGGGGGCATGGGCAGGAACACTGTTCACTCCAATAAATCTGTAATTTGCTCTGACCTTCTTTACATACAGAACAAGTCATGTCTCCTTTTTAGTTCTTTCAGGCAGTGGTCTCTCTGACTCCCTTCCATGACCTGTTTCACCCAGCTTCAGCCTGCGGGCAAACATCAAGTCAGGTCATTCGGTGTAATAAATTCTGGAATTCAGGTTATTATACAGTGCTCATTGGCTGCCTCTCAAAATAATATTTCACACTCATAATAGCCCTTACATGTGTTCTCACTCCTTCTTGGCACAGAAAATATCCCTTGCGTGTTAGAATGAAACTTAATATCACCACTAAAATCTCTCAGTTCTGGACTTCACCTCACAGGAATCATCAGCAAACTGTCACACAGAGAAAATGAAAACTTGAAGGCTTTCAGGAAAGTTTGAGTAGTACAAGATCTTCAAAGGGCCAAATACATCTGTTTTTTCATCAGCATTTTGCACATATGTCTAACATCAAGCAGAAAGGAAACATGTGCCTACAAGCACATTACATGCCAGAAGGAAACTGTTCCTTTTTGCTCTGCTGGACAGTGTTTTGGCTTGATTGTCTACCAGAGCCTAAAGAAATTACAGAAGCAGTCTCCTCTTTTACATTCAATTCATTCATTAAAAAAATCAGTCACCCTATTAATACAGTGGTCTTTAATCTCCTATCCTCAACAGATGTTTTCTTCTGATTTTTTAGCTTTTCTACCAAAAGGTAAGTCAGGAGTAGAAGACAATTTCTATGTGCTTACCCTACCCTCAGGCCCAGTTTTGTCTTCATTTGCTTCTTTAAAAAAGCAGGGAAGAAAATCAGAGGAAATATGCCTGCCTGAGACATTAGTAATAGGAATGAGTTTGATAAGTGACAGCTGTTGCTTATCCATTGATTTGGGTTCAGGGCTGAGAATCCCTCCTAGGACCTTCATGTTTGACTTGGTGTTCTTCAAATTTGTCAGCAGAAAAAATGAAAGGAAGACATCACTTCTAATTATCTGAAGATATAAAACATGATTCACTACTAGCCAGCTACAGCCCACTGACACCCTAACCCATGGCTGTATTTGTAACTTGCTGTCTGTATGCTTTGCCAGATTCATCCCTTTGCAGATATTTTCTGAGTAAGAGTGGTGAACATCTCTGAAAAGAGTGAAAAAACACTCCAGCAGGTGTTAGGAATGCCTTAGAGACCTGATGAAGATGAAGGTATTGAAGATATCATTGTGGCTTTTCACAGATCTCTCCTGAGGTCCCAAAGATGCAGCATTATGGTTCAGGCCCATGTACCCCATAGTGGGTCATGAGACAGTAACAACCCTATAAAACAGTATACAGTAAAAGTACGTTGTTTAGATGTGAGTAAAAAAAAAAAGTTCCCACTCAGATTTTACACAGAAATATAATTTAACCGTTCAAAAATATTTTTTATTATTATACTCACTTTTAGATTATGTATTTGCATGCATAAATGCAGTAACTGCTTTTCAAGAGTCTGCTTAGACTCTGGGATCTTTCTGAGCAAAAGTTGTTGAAAGAGATACTGCATATCACCAGAACATGTTGTAGAACATGCACACTTTACCTTTAACAGGAAGTTCTAAGAAGGTAGAGCTTTTGCTTTCATGAAGTTTTCTTCAGTATTATAAATTTATTTGTTGTAGACTGTTATCGTGAATTTCCTGAGCAACAGTTAAACAGGAAAGAATAAAATAAGTAAACGAATGTGAAATAAACACTTGCAAGGTATCTCCGCTATGACTTTAGGAAAAGTCTTTTTTGTAATTACATAGTGATTAACAATTGTATTTGTATTTTCTTATCTTGGTGTCATAAACATCCCCCTTTTTGAAGCTGGCATTAATATGAGCTTTGAAAAAGAATACTGATAGCTCTTTTGAATGTTGAACAGTATTTTCTTTGAGGATTATGCAAATTAGTTTTAAAGTCTCATTAAATGATAATTTTTAAACCAACTCTATACCCTTTCTAAAAATTCTTAGCTAAAATTCGGATCAGTGGAGCACAAAGTTGATAGACAACACATTGCTGGGTATGTTGCTCATACTGCTATTTTCTGTAAATATTTTATCTGCATCCAATATTTTCAATGTAATAATTGTCTAATATGCCCTTCAATTATTTTTGTAATATATTTATGAATCCATTTACATATTCTCAGTATTAAATACAATTTTAACTTCTTTTAGGCAAATTAGACTATGTATTAAGAGGTCCTTTAGTCTGATAGCCAGATACTGACAAGAATGTAAGTAATCGGTTTTTAAGATAGTATAGCAGTATTTAAAAGATAATTAACTATAAATTGAATTGTTCAATCATCCAATCACTGCTTGCAATCCTACTACTGTAATAACATTATGATTTTCATACAGAGCAAAGTTTAAATAGTTCATAAGCTTCTTTTTTTATCATGTATTATGTTAAACATGTGACAATTGACTATGTCAAATTGTGTGTCAAATTAGACAACCACTAAATAGATTTATTGTGAAGTCATTTAAAATATCTTTTAAAGGAGCCAGGAGGGAACTGTGGAAATACTTGATAAATCATAATATTAAAGAATGTCAGAAGTAAGCTTATGGGGATTTGAGCTTA
>VWZG01002658.1:4913-44136 GCA_013396735.1 Grallaria varia
CTGGCAGCCCCCAGCCCCATAACCCAGCAGTCCCCAGCCCCATAAACCCCCAGCCCCATAACCCTACTGCCTTCCAACCCCACAGACCCCTGGTCTCGCAGCCCTCAGCCCCCAGTCCTGAAGTCCCAAAGCCCCCCAGACATTTAGGGAAAAGCAGCTCAGCCCAAACAGCCGAGGGGCTTTGGGGGGAGCATCTGCATCCCTTCACCCCTTTGGGTAGGAGGGAACCCCCCCCATCCCTGCATGGACCCTTCCCAGAACCCCACTAACGGTGTGACAGGGACACGGTGCAGTGCCACGGCCACTGTGTCCCTCCCACGGCCACGGTGTCCCCCTCCCACGGCCACCATGTCCCACTCTCACAGCCACCATGTCCCTCCCATGGCCACTGTGTCCCTCTCCCATGGCCACCGTGTCCCTCCCATGGTCTCTGCGTCCCTCTCCCATGGCCACTGTGTCCCCGTCTCCCACGGCTACTGTGTCCCCCTCCCACGACCACCATGTGTCCCTCCCACGGCCACCACATCCCTCTCCCATGGCCACCATGTCCCTCTCCCACGACCGCTGCGTGTCCCTCCCACGACAACAGCGTCCCTCTCCCATGACCACCATGTGTCCCTCCCATGGCCACCGTGTCCCACTCTCACGGTCACCGTGTCCCACTCTCACAGCCACTGTGTCCCACTGTCATGGTCACCGTGTCCCACTCTCATGGTCACCACGTTCCCCTCTCCCACGGCCGCCGTGTCCCACTCCCACGACCACCGCGTGTCCCTCCCACGGCCACCCTGTCCCTCCCACGGCCACCGTGTCCCACTCCCACGGCCACCGAGCCCGCAGCCCCGGCCCCGCAGCCCCCCGGCCCCGCTGCCATCCGGCTGCGCTCCGGGAGCTTTTGAATATGGAAAGCGCCGGGGTTGGAAAAGCGTTTTCTGTCCGGCCAAAACCCACCCAAGTGGAATGGGGAGGGGCGGGGGGCAGGGAGGGCAGCCCGAGGAGTTAATCCACTTTGAATTGCAGCCGCTCCAGCTCGCGCTCCGGGCTGACAGCTTGACAGAGACGGATTGGCAGCTCCCGAGGTGAGACATCCCGGCCGAGCCGCGGAGCCGCAGGAAAAGCCGCCTTGGAGGGGGGGGGAAGTTACACCGGGTGGGTTTCCAAGAGAAAAAAAAAAAAAACCGGGGGGGGGAAGAAAAAANGGGGGGGGAAATAAAAGAATTAATAAATAAAGGTGAGAGGGAAGGGAGGGCAGGGAGCCCGAATGGGGAACGGGTGCCGGGAGCCCCCCAGTCACAGAGACCCCCTTGGGTGCCTCCCCAGGTAGTCCCAAACCTGCCTGTGGGGTCTGCGAGGCTCCCCAGGGTCGGCACTATCCCCTTGGGACCAGCACAGCATCATCCTTGGCTCCCACCCAGGGGCTCAGGGGTCTCCCAGCTCCGACAGCACTCGGGGCAGGGTATTCCCACCGGAACCCCGAGGAGCCACTGGAATACAGACCAGTAAGAAACTGGGGTGGAAAAAAAGGGGAACGGGTGCTGCAAAATGGGACCGCACACCTGCTGGGGTGGGTGCAGGGCCACAGCCCCGGGCAGGCTGTTTTAAATCCCTTCGCTTGGCAGAAAAAGTCATTTTTTTTCCAGGCAGGAAAGAGCCGGGAAGGCGAGGCCGGCGCTGCCTCCCAGGGTTGCTGCCTGTCAGCAGCCGGGAATCACCGAACTACGACGGATGTCTCGGAGGGATGATAGGGCAGCGACCCTCATATTTTCTGCAGCGAGCGCTCCTGGAAGCTCCCTTTGTGCTGGAATGATGGGAATTCATTACAGACCAAACCCCCCCGCCGTGCGCTGGCTCCCAGGGGAAGGATCTGCGGCTCTCTCCAAGGCTAAATGGGATTAGGTTATCTCCCGGCACAGATATCCAGACAAGAGCACACAGGGAATTGGGAATAGTCCTGCAGCATCCAGCCCGGGACTCACCAGTGTTCCAGCATATCCAGCCCAGCACCAGTGGGACTCACTGGAGATTCCCAGTGCACCCACCTTGGCACCAGTGGGACTCACCTTGGCACCAGTAGGACTCACTGGAGGTTCCTGGCACACCCACCTCGGCACCAGTGGGACTCACCTTGGCACCAGTGGGACTCACTGGAGGTTCCTGGTGCACCCACCTTGGCACCAGTGGGACTCACCTTGGCACCAGTGGGACTCACTGGAGGTTCTGGTGCACCCACCTTGGCACCAGGGGGACTCACTGGAGGTTCCTGGTGCACCCACCTTGGCACCAGTGGGACTCACTGGAGGTTCCTGGTGCACCCACCATGGCACCAGTGGGACTCGCCTTGGCACCAAAGACCACTACGACCTCCCAAAGACCACTACACCCTCCCAAAGACCACCATGACTTCCCAAAGACCACCACAAACTGCCAAAGACCACCATGACCTCCCACAGACAACCATGACTTCCCAAAGACCACCATGACCTCCCAAAGACCACCATGACCTCTCAAATATCACCATGACTTCCCAAAGACAACCACAACCTCCCAAAGACCATCATGACTTCCCAAAGAACACCACGACCACCCAAAGACCACCATGACCTCTCACAGACCACCGTGACTTCCCAAAGGCCACCACAACCTCCCAAAGAGCACCACAACCTCCTGACAACACCACCACTGACCCCATCTGTGCAGATCCCAGCCCAGCAGAGCCTCACAGAGCCCAGCTGGGCCCCCCAAGCCCTCCCAGTGCCCCTCCTCATCACAAGCACCAGCTGTGGGGTCGGTGTGAACACGGCTGCTCTTGCTCCATTCCCTCTCCCCGCGGCCGCTGGATTCCCTCAGTCGTGTCAAACAAACCCAGAGAAAAACATGTTTGACTGCATCAAAGTTCAAACCTCCACCTGGCCGCGTCCCCGAGCAGGGACCCTTTAATGCTGCGAAGATGTAAACTCCCCCAGGTCTTCATTATGTCTTACAGGCCCGATATTATATCAGATTATGGAATCATTAAACAAAAAATTGTACTCGGCGCTGTCCAGAGGGGCCTCCAGTTACCTTGTCTAAATATAACAGCATCATTTTTAGCTGAGGAGTTGGTACAGTCCCTCGGGCCTTCATTATATTTCATGGGTCTGGCCTGGAATATCATCTCCCTTGTTGGGGAACTCATCCCACACTTGTGCCAAGGCCAAGGTCGGTGGCACCCGGACCCCCTTTCCGTGGGGCTTTGCCCTGGGATGGCCAGAGAACGGCCCCCAAAGAGGAGCCGGGAAAGGAGGAGCGGGATGGGCTGACGGGATGGAACAAAGGCTGGAGAGGGGGAGACGATGAAGGGAGAACAGCGGCGGGGAGGGGGGATCAGAGCCAGGTAGTGCCCAATTATTTTAATTGCATGTAGGTGCCCTTTCCGCTCGCTGGTGCGACAACATCGGTGTTTACTGCGCCGAGCAGAACCAATTATGTTTGAACATGGAGGGGCTGGGAGGCGGCGACCAAACACGGCGGCGCGCGGGGGGCTCCGGTCCCACCCGTCCGTCAGTGCCCAGCCAGGCATGGGCAGGCAAAGGGGGGCTCCAGGGATGGGGTCTGGGCAGAGCCACCGGCAGGACCGCGGCACCCGGAGGGCAGAGGGAATAGATCTGCTCGGGATAAAAAAGGGGCAGGAAATAAAGCTGTAAAGGGATAGTTTCTGGCGGGGCTTTGACACGGGTTGTCAGAGCCGGCGGTGCGTGCGCTTCTGCATTGATAGTAAATAACTGTCAGCAATTAGGGAGTGGAAATGGTTTGGGGGGGGGGTCAGGCGGCTCCTGCGCATCAGTCACAGGCTGTGGGGAGTGGGGGCCACCAGCAGAGGCCCCGGGGCTGCGTCCCCTCAGGGCAGAGCTGCTTTTGCCCCCCTGGCTCACCCACAGCCAAGATTCAAACCCCCCAGGGCTGCTCCAATCCCCAAACCTGAGGACAGTGGCTGCACAGGCAGGGACACAGACCTGGAGGGCCTTTTCCGACCTAAATGATTCTATGATTCATAGAATCTCCAGATGCTTTGGGTTGGAAGGGACCTTAAAGATCATCTCATTCCATCTCCCTGTCCTGGGCAGGGACACCTTCCACTAGCCCAGGTTGTTCCAATCCGCCCTTGGACACTTCCAGGGATCCAGGAGCACCACAGTTTCTCTGGGCAATCTGTGCCAGGGCCTGCCCACCCTCCCAGGGAGGAATTTCTTCCTTAAACCCAGTCTAAATTCAACCATGACCCTTGTCCTATTGCAACTGGTCCTGCCACACATCCCCAGGTGCTCCCTTCCCACCCTGGATATTCGATGATACTGTGATGAGCCTCATCCCCTCCGCCCTCCCCATCACCTTCCTCCTCTTCCTCCCACCCTGCCCAGCAACAATTGGCTCCCTCTCCCAGCTCTCCCTTTCCCTCCTCCCTCTTTTCACTCCCCTCTGCTAAAGGGGGAGCTGCAGCCGCGGTTCTGCCTCTGCATCTGACCCCAATAACCTCTGTCTTTGTGCTCTGGGGGGCTCCGGCTGCTCCCGTTCCCTCCCAGGCTGGCACAGGCGGCTTGGGGGGGGTCGTGTCGCCCGAGTTTGAGAAGCCCCAACTTCAGAGGCTCCTTCAGGAGCTCAGACCCCCCGAGCTGGGCGTTGGGGACCCCCCTCCCAACCCCTCGGCTCCCGTTCCTATGGCGACCGAGGATGCTGATGTCGCAGCCCGAGGCGGTACCTTTGGTACTTACGGATCAAAGGGGCAGGGGACACGGAGTGCAGGGAATTTAATGACTGGAATTAAAACAGGAGAGCTGGCGGCTCCCTCAGCGCCGGGCATGAGGAAGCCAAACTTCTCCTGGGTGGGTTAAAACTCGAGTAAATCTCTTTTTTTTCCCCCCCCTGTCCTTGGCTGCTCCCAAGGTTTAGGGAGCACACGCCCAACGAGGACCAAGCCAGGACCCCCTGGCATGGGCTGCAGGGCACCAATCCAATGGATGTTGGTTCCATCGTGCTCACCAGGGAACTAGGCAGAGGTCAGGAGAAGCCTCCCAAATCCCAAATATCCAACTCCCACTGTCCTTTCCAGGGTCCGTGCCCTGCTCCACTGCCCCAGGAACCACCTTCACCCCCTGAGACCGTGGCACAGGGCTCAGGAAGGGCTGGCAGAGGGCAAGTGAAGCTCCAGCTCTCGTTTGGGGGGAACCCTCAGCGTCCAGTGCCTCCACAGCAGCGAGGATTTGGAATGTGAAAGGGAAAAGGTGACTTTTCCCTGGTTTTGTCTCTCCTCGCAGCCTCTTCTCTTTTCCATGGCCCTCCTTCCTCGCTGCTCTTTCCGCTCCGGAGCGTTCAGTGCTTTGCTGGGGCATTAAGAGGCGGCTGCTCAAACTGTTTAGTGAAGCATTAAAGGGGCAGGAAAACACATCACGGGAGCTGAGAGCCCTGGAGCATCCTCAGGAAAAAAAAAAAGCACCTCCCAACTCGGGGAAATAAGACATATTTCTGTGCTCACAGCGCCAGACAAAACCCAGCTCCCAGCTCCATTTCCAGCCCGGCCATCCGACATTCCTCAGCTCCTAAAGCTGATCCTTCCCCATTCCTGGCCGGGTCACTTTGGGAGCATTTGGGTCACCACCAGCCCCTCACAAGCCCCCCAGGACACGTCTGGCTCAGTCGTGCCCAAACCCCGAGATTCACATCGTTTACATGTGTGAAAATCATCACGGCTTGAGCACACAAAAAGGAGTATCAATTCCTCATTCCCTCCTTCCTAAATCCAGCAGAAACCTGCAAACAACCCGGGGGCTAAAAGGGGATTTTCCCCCTTATAGGAGGTTCAAAACTTGACGGGTGCAGAGGGAGCTCGGGTGTCCCCTGTGCGCCATCCCAGGCTCCAAACCCAGTGCCAGACCTGGGAAAACCAGGAAAAATCTGGAAATCAGCTCCAGGGGGGTGCCTCACTGCTCCTTGGCTGGCTGGGAGTTTTTCCCTCCTCCTTTAACCTCCCAGCCACGAGGAAACCACATTCTTTGGGGTGGGTGCTCCTCTTCTCCCAACACCTGGAGATGGGAGTGACACCTGTGTCCCACCATCCGGAGGTGGGAGTGACACCTGTGTCCCACCATCCGGAGGTGGGAGTGACACCTGTGTCCCACCATCCGGAGGTGGGAGTGACACCTGTGTCCCACCATCCGGAGGTGGGAGTGACACCTGTGTCCCACCACCCAGCCCTGCTTCCGATGGGAAGGGTGAGGAACAGAAGGTTGTGTTGGATTCATGGAATGGCAGAGCAGGAACAAGGGGATTTGGGGCTTCCCCTGAGCCCCCCGTCCCTTCCCAAGCTCAGGAATCAGCCCAGGAGCCCCCAGTCCCACCACGGAGCCCATCCAGGAGCAGGGTCTCGTGCCCTGGCCGAGGAACACGCCCTGGATGTGCAGGTTGGTGCTCCCAGCTTGGAGAGGTTTCAGCACAGGGTCTGCTCTGGCCGTGCCCCTGGGAAAGCTGGACCAGCTCTGCCCATTTCAGTGGAACAAGGAAAGAACTGGTGTCGCTCCCGGATCAGTCTCCCCCTTCCCTTCTCATCGTGGATTTGCATCTCTCCATTGGGCAGCTCGTTTCTGGCACAGAAAGGGCTCTGTTGTGGTCTCCTCCCTCCAAGGGTTCTGTTTGGGTCCCCCCCACCACCTTCTCCAAGGGCTCCATTCGGGTCCCTCTCCCTCCTTTCCCCAGCAATTGTGATGTTAAAATCCCCAGGACATGTTTCTGCAAAGAATTCAAGGAGGGTGAGGAGGGGATTGTTTTCGTCAGTGTCTCACCGAGTCTCTGACCTTGAGCGTGAATAAAAACAAGAAAAAAAGGAACTTTATGCAAATCTCCGCCACTCGGCACAAGGGGGAAAATAATAACGGCAAATGGAGATTAGGAATGCAAATCGACTTAATGAAGAGGCAGGGGCTGGGCTGGAGCTTGTTTTGCTCCTGTACAGACGACTCGCCCCGTCTGGTCGCGCTGCACCCCAGGTCTGATGGTTGCAAATCCTATCAGGGCAGGGAAAGAGAAGCCCAGGAAAGGTTTAATTCCCTAATTACGGCACCGCTCATCGCCCCTGCTCACGGCTGCTCCATAGGTGGGAACTCACCTTCCTCCAGTCAACTCCCAGCCCTTCAGCACCCAAAACTCCCCCATCCTCCCGGAGATCCCGCCGTGCCGGAGCCGGATCCGGGGCTCAGGGATGTTCCGGGGGCACAGTCGCTCCCATGGGTCCAAAGGGGTGTTGTGTCCCTGCTGCTGGAGCCACACGGAGTGTCAATCGCCTCTTCCCACTCGAAATGAGCCTCAGAATCACAGGATCATGGAATAACCTCAGTGGGAAGGGAAGCACAAGGATCATCGTGTCCCACTCCCGGCCCCAAAATCCCACCTTTGGGATATGACACTCGTGGGCCAAGCTCTGCTTTGGTGACACCTGAGCTCGGAGCCACAACCCCCACGGACAGCCCCTGCTGTCCTGGAAGGTGCTGAACACCCAGATCCACGTGGGAAGGTGATCCCAAAGCTGCTGCTGCTGGGTCTTGGCCCTGCTCCTGTCACACCCCACCGGCTGGTGCTTCCAGGGCTGCCTCACTGGAAGTTTGGAATGCTTTTTCCTTTCTTCCACTAGAGGAAAAAATCAAGGTCAGTTCTATCGAAACGAGCCTTGCACTGGCCTGGAGACGAAACCTGGCCCAAATTCTGTTCCAAACGATGCCAGGGAAACCCCCAGGCTGGCTGAAACCTGGGCACAAGGAATTCCTGAGGTGCCACAGCCCCCACTACCCCTCTTCCCCGTGACCAGGATGGATCCTCTGCAGACCCAGGGCCAGGACTGACCTCAGGACAGGCTTTAAACTCGGAGTTAAATAATTCTTGGAGCGTTTAAAGCAGGGGCAGCGACCTCACCATGGCCTGGAAACCTTCCCTGGGCTCCAGGTCTCCATTCTCCACCAATGCCAGGGCTGGGGATGCTCCCAGGCCACAAACACCCACCTTGCCTTGCCTTGCCTTGCCTTCCCTCCCTCCCAAACAACATCCACGGGAGAGTTTGGCTGGGAACGCGGTGCTTTAATCTCCTGGAAGCCTTTGACAACCTGTCTCGTCCTGGCTTTTAGCTGCGTGAGAGCTGCTCGTTAATGGAGCATTAACCTTGGAGAGCTGCCGCAATTACTCCAACACTAATTCTGACAGTTTTTGGTGTATCTGTTTGTTCTTTTGACAGGCAAAAGGAATTTCTTTTTAAAAGCTGTTTGATACATTTGAGACCTTCTGTCCACATTTCTCTTGCTCTTTTTTTTCCTGCTGGAGATGGGAAGGTGGGGGGAACGTGAGGAGGGGGAGACGCCCCCTTCCCGAGACACCAGTCGGGATATTTCCCCCCCTCCCGACCCCTTCCCACCCCTGTTTTAAGTCACAGAAGCGTTTGGTCTCTCCTGACCTCATTAGGGTAATTAGGAAACCTTTTGAAGCTGGGAGAATGGCTCCAAGCGGTGGGAAAAGAGGAGAGCAAAGAGGCTCTAAAGGAGCACGAGGATGGAGAAAGGGGGAGAAAAAACATCTTCAGCGGCGAGGAGGAGGTGACCTGCAGCTCTGCTCCCATGGAAAGCTCCTTAAATTGCCTCTTTTAAGAGGATGGAAATCCAAGTCCTGGTTATCCCTTAAGACCTGGACAGCCAGGGAGCAGGGAAGGGAAAAGGTGGCGGGGCAGGTGCAGGCTGAGCTGAGGATTCTCTGATCCAGCACTGCTTCCCTGGGTGCCCTTTGGCAAATCAGCTCTTGCTGTGCCTTAATCTTTCCTTCGTTTGAAAGAAAAAGAAAAAAAAAAGAGGTTCCCTGCGTGTTATTTTCTAGGTGGGAAACGGAGGCTTTGGAAGGAAAGGGCTCGCTCTGACTGCACAGCTCCCAGGAAAATCAGATTGCTCCCGGGGACTTCTGCCCCTGGAAATCACTGCCCTGGAAGTGGTGCCAGAGAACACCTTGATCCCAAGTCTGATAAAGCCACAGGGACATTCCTGCCCACTTCAGATGGAAGGAAAAGGCACTTTTGGGTTGAAATGGGGTGTTTCCAGACCGGCCTGAGCCACCTGCACACACCCGGGTGACAGGAATGGGAATCTTCCCGAGGATGCCCAGCCCTCCCTTCCCCTAAGAAATGTGGGATGCGTTTTCCCTGCACTCATCTGAGCCAGGCAAGAAGCCCAAATGACGACTGTGGCGAAGCTAAACTTATCACAGGGATCAAACCTCCAGTTCTAAAGGGAAAAACGTGCTCTCGCAGCCCTTTGGTGCCGATCACAAAGGGCACCAACCTGATACCTCTCTGCGTTCTGCAGGAAGAGGAGTTTGATGTGAGAGAAAAGCGGATTAAAATAACCCTGGCAAAATAAAAGGATGAGAATATACCAAACATATCCTGGTACCAATGAGCCTGAGCTGCCACATCCCTGATCCTGCTGTGTCCCCAGCACCCCACGGTCCTGCCCGGCTGTTTGGAGGGTCCCCATTATATGATGAGGCTTCCCAGCCATCCCTCCATCCCTCTGGAAAAATATCCCATAGAGAGCTGCTCCCCCAGGATGTCCCTGGCAGGCAGAGCTGGACCAGCCCACACAGACTGCACTGCCAGACTGGATTTCAGCAAGATCATGGAAACCTTGAGTGGTTGGGGTTGGAAGGGACCTTAAAGACCATCCAGTGCCACGGGCAGGGACATCTTCCACCATCCCAGGTTGCTCCAGGCCCTGTCCAACCTGGCCTTGGACACTTCCAGGGATGGAGCAGCCACAGCTTCTGTGGGCAACCTGTGCCAGGGCCTGCCCACCCTCCCAGGGCAGGATTTCTTCTTTATAACCAGTCTAAACCCAGCCACTTTTAGTTTACATCCATCACCCTTTGTCCTATAACAACAGGCCCTGCAACGTCACCCGGAGTTGGCCTCGACGATCCTTGGGATGTCCTGGGAGAACACCTGGGGCTTTGCAGGTAGAGCAGCCCCTTGGCCCCCCCAAATCCCCCAAACCCTCCAGCTCCTGCTCACAGCATTAAATGTCCATCAGGTTTTTCCCTGCCAGGAACAGCCTTTCCTGCAGTTCTGCGGGAGCGGGGGCGGCCGGGCTCAGCTCAGGCTGAACAATGAAATAATTGGGATTATTTTAAGTACGTGAGGTTTTATTCTTTAAAAGAGCCAGAGTAATTAACCACCGGAACGTATTAGCAGCATATCAGGGTGGTGGGAATGTTCCATGGTGGGGCTGGAGCCTTTCCAGGGAAACCTTCTGCCTTCACCTCACGGGGAGCAGGACAAACCTCCCAGTGCTCTGTGGGGGCTGAGCATGAGCCCAGAAGGGGCTCTTCTGGATGCAAACCTCCACAGCCCCATTTCCAGGCTCCCATTAGACAGCAGATGGGAGCATTTAAAGGATTCCCAGGTGCTGCCAGCAGCAGTTCCCATGGATTCCAGCACGGCAGCCTGGAATCATTCCAGCATGGGGAAACACTTCCATCAAAGAAGGGGCTCAGGAGGTGTGAGCTGGTGAGAGTGTCCACACACCAGTTCAACGTTCAATTTACCAGCACTGGAAGTGACATTACAAACCTCTCCACCCCCAGGAACCACAGTGACCAGGAACAGAGTGAACACAGGATCCCAGGATGGTTTGGATTGGGACAGACCTCAGAGATCACCTCGTTCCACTCCTTGGTGATGACCACTAAACCAACCAGCGCCCCAATCCACATCCCAACACTAATTAAAGGGTCTGGTAATTGCCTGCAAACACTCCACCAGAGGCAGGGCACTCCAAGCCCTGCTGAGCCAGGATCTGTTCAGACCCCCAGAGATCCCACGGCCCATGGAAATGCCCCCACCAAAGCAGACCCAACATCCCCATTTTCTGGTGACCCCACCCTACAGGTGGCATTGAAGTTCCATCCCCCCAGCAGGTACCCCTGGACACAGATTTTGGCTCGTGACTGTAGGAAGCAAACACTGGAGTGTAACATCCGAGACATTGTCTCCAATTTAATTTTCAGGCCGTTTCCCCCCCTCGAAGGCGCAGCCCCAAATTAGCATGTTCAGGAGCACAGAGCCCCTTTCATGTTTACTCATCCTTAGATTGCAAAAATTGTTGTGTGAATTCCTCCTCCAATTAGCTCTGGTACTCAAAAATAAAATATTGTTCCGTTGCCAGCACAGTTCTGATCATTCCTGTCCTTTATACTTTTATTCCCCGGAGTCACTTGAAAAGCGAGCGCTCCTTCCTCCTCCCCTGCAAAGCCCCTTGGAAAATTTTTAAAACAAAAAACAACCAGCAATTCTAAAGGAAAGGCTTTGGTGGGTGAAGTGCCACTTCCATTCACCTTTCCATGATGGAAAGGAAAAAAAAAAAAAAGATCAGAAGGAGGATTTAGACAAAAAGCCAACTAAGTAAAGGTAATTTCTGATACAGGAGAATCTGCTCGTTGTGTGGAGGTGCTTTGTTGAGTGGAACAGAACAGACATCAGAGACTCTGCAGCAGGTTTTCAAACACTCCCAGCTTCTTTTCCAACGTGCACCCAATTCCACACCAGCCCAGAGACGCATTTTGGAGTGCTGGTGCCCATGGAATGAAGGTGAAGAAGACCACCTGCCCCCCCTGCCCTGGCCAGAGGGACACGGCATGAGAGCTGTGAGCGCAGCTGAGAACATGTACAGAGAAGCTCCACTTCCAAGAGCCACCCACAGAAGTCCCCAGTGTCACCCAGAGAGGGTACAAGCAATAAATGGGACAAAACGTGGGACATCTTCCCTCAGCCACCTTCATCTCCTCACCCACTGAGGGCTTGGCCCCAACAGGACCCACAGCCCAACACGTTCACAGTGACAATTCCCACCCCAGAGAGCTGCCCATGGACATAATTCCAGGATAGTTTGGGTTGGAAGGACCTTAAAGCTCATCCAGTTCCACTCCCTGACACAGGCAGGGAGACCTTCCACCAGCCCTGTCCAACCTGGCCTTGGTTAATGCCACCCATTAAAACCAAGGTTTGGTCCTGGAGGAATCCACCTCCATGGCAAAGAACTCTGGAATGCATGAATGGATCCTTTACTCATTCTGTGTTTCTATTATCTATAAATATTCTATATTTCTTTCTTTTCCCTCCTTGGGACACTGGAGGGACTTGGACCATCTCTTCTCTCGCACAGGGACCAGAAAAAAATCACACACAGACCATTGGCACACACAATAACACCCAAAAACCCAGAAACAAACCCAAAAAACAACCCGAGACACAAACCCTCATCAAAAGCAGAGGACAGAGAGCACGACAAGAGGTCTCTGTGCCAGCCGTGGTGCCCCCTGGGCTGTGCCACAGCCATGATTTGGCACTCCAGGGCACCAGGAGCTGCAGCAGCAAACAGGCTGCTGCAATCAAAAGAGCTCCCCAGCACTCCAGCGGCCCCGCAGCTCCCATTGCAGGGCAGGAGATTTGCATCCAAAGCATCAACAGCACTTTACCTCGAGTTTCAAACAAATTCAGAGCAGATCCATGCCGCCAGCTTGTGTTTGTGCCTGGAATCCCAGGCAGCGCCAGCCGGAGCCTCTCCCCAGTGAGAGCTCGGGAAGAGGGGATGGCAGGGAGTGGGAACAGGGCTGGGAAGAGGGGGGGAGAACAGCACAGCTGCAGCTGGGCCAGCACCACAGGCCACAGCAATTAGCACTAATTGGGGTATCAGCCCCCAGAGCCTGAAATGGAAGGAGCGCTGTCGCAGATCCTGCACAGACAGAGCTTGAAAGAACAGAACCATGGAATTATTTAGGTTGGAAAAGGCCCCCAAGATCATGAGATCCAACCATTCCCCCCGCACTGCCAAGGCTGCCACTAAACCACGTCCCCAAGGGCCACATCCACACGTTTTTTGAACAATTCCAGGGATGGTGACTCCAGCACTGCCCTGGGCAGCCTGTGCCAGGCTGGATCCCTTCCTTTTGGGGAAGGAATTTCCCCTATTACCCGGTCTAACCCGATCAGGTGATGTTGTCCTGCCTATGCTGCTGCACGGGGAACACTCAGTTAGTTCATTAGCACTGCAGTTCAGTTGGCCCAGCTGGGGTGCCCTGAGGGTGCTGCTGGGGAAGGGTTGGGTGTTCATGTCTGTGCTGGACCTGGTGGCTCCGCTCCATCAAATCAGGGCATCTCAAAAACCTTTTCAGTCCCAGAGTCATAAAAATCCTTCCCAAACAAGTACTGACAGGGCCAGGTGAAACCCAGGGCAAGAGCCTCCCATGGCACTGGGAGAGACCCTCCCCAGGCCCACAGCCCCCCGAGAGCCACCCCAAAACCTGCTGCTCCCCAAAAGGCACAGTCCCCAAAGGGCACTTCCAGCTCCTCCCAGACAGCTGCTCTGGGATGCGGGGAAGATTCTCCTTTCAAGGCACCAGGATTTATTTCCAGCTTCCCAAGGAGCTGGCAGTGCCCCTGGCAGCCTCAATGTCTGGTCTGTGAGTGCCATCTACAGGGATCCCCCTGTGCCCCAGCCCCTCGTGCTGCACCCCCAAGATCCAACAGAACCCCCTCCAGCAACGAGGGTAAATCAGGGAGAAAATGAAACCCTTTTCTCTCCTCGGCTGCTCCAGTACTGGGGCAGGGTGGCAGAGGGGGACACAGGGAATGTGGAGCCTCATTTCTCAGGGCCACTGATCCACAGAACCGGAATGAGAAGGATGAGAAGCAGATGTGAGAGGCAGGGAACGCCCCTGGTTTTGTTCTGGGTCTAATTCCTTGCAGAGAGGAGCCAGGACATTCCCATATCAGCCTGGAGGAGTCTGAGGGGAGATTCATGGGGGTCTGCAGCTTCTTCCCAAGGAGCAGCTCCAATCTCTGCTCTGGAACCAGCAACAGAACACGAGGGAATGGCTGGAGCTGTGCCAGGGGAGGGTCAGGACGGGTATTAGGAAAAGGTTCTTCTCCCAGAGGGTGGTGGGCACTGAACAGGCTCCCCAGGCCAGTGGGAACAACCCCAAGGCTGCCAACAGGACAGAGTGGGATTTTGGGGCGTCCTGTGCAGGGCCAGAGGTTGGACTGGATCATCCTGGTGGGCCCCTTCCAGCTCAGGAGATTCCACGATTCTGTGATGCAGGGAACAGCCTCTCCTTCCCTGCTCCCAACTAAATAAAATGTAACTTGGTTCTTCTGCTGCGGAGAGGCCACAATGGCCCTGGCAAGGACTGTACTTGGTTTTCTGTACAAGAAATTGAATTAATGCGAGAACAAGGAAAAAAGAGAGGGAGGAGACTCTAGAAAATTGAAACCAACTCAGAGATAATCAAAGACTCCTCATGGAAACCCGGAATGGTTTGGCTTGGAAGGGACCTCAAAGCTCATCCAGTCCCACCCCCTGCCTTGGGCAGAGACACCTTCCAGTAGCCCAGGTTGCTCCAAGCCCCATCCAACCTGGCCTTGGACTCTTCCAGATGGGGCATGAGGTGAGCAGTAATGGGGACAGTGTGAGAGAGAGAGAGAGCAGGGCAGGGGGAAAACCCAACAACTCCATAAATCCATGAACCCACCACAGCAGCCTCATCCCACACGCTGGGCCACGGAGGGAGGGGTGGGCTGGAATACTTTATTCCACCTGTTCCAGGTACAAGGGAGGGGACAGGAAAACCACCGATGGATACAGGGCCAGCAGCCGTTTAAAGATAAATCAACAACTCCACAGGAGGGTGAAACATGAGCTGCTCCTTGTGGAGCTCAGACAACGCTCTCAAGGGCTGTCTATTGACTCCCCAGCACCCACTCCCACCACAGGCCCCTCTCCCAGCACCTTCCAGTGCTGCAGATCCCGTTCCAGATGTGGGAACACAACTGGGGCACGTGGTGAGCGACAGATCCCTGTCTATCCCACTAATCCAAGGAGGGCCCAGGTGGTTCAGGCAGGTTGATACCCACAGCAGAGCATCCCACAAAGCCTCCAAGAGGAGAGAGGGGATTATGGAAACTTTGGAAATTTGGCTTTGGCTTAAACAGCAGTGACTGTTTGGAGCTGTCAGCTCCTTTTGGCCAGGATGGGCAGGAATCCTGCAGACCAACAGGCACACGGAGCCTCCCACCAACACACTGATTCATTCCACAGAGAGAAAAGTGCAGCAGTGTCTGGTGAGGCCTCAGCCTGCCCAGGACCAGGCAGAGGGGCCCTCTCAGAGGCTCAGAACACAGGGAGGGTCTCTGTTCACATCCCTGTGTTTAGTCTGAAAAACCACTGGAAGACCCAGCTGGTGCAAAGAGACCAACAAGGGCATCAAATACAGGAGGAGGAATTAAAACGGTCATTGAATTAACACCTGAACTGCTCTTTTATGGAAACATGAGGTGTACAAAGCTGCTGTTATTTGCAAGATTCACCCCAAAAATGGCACTGCCCACAGTGCTCCACACTGAGAGGACAAGTGACAGATTCAGTTGATTCTTCCAGGAGAAATGGAATCATGCTGAGCACAGGATTCATCCTCCAAGGAGTCTCAGGTCTGTCACTGGCATCTTGGTTTTCTCCTCTAAGGAAACACCTCCAGCAACTCAGAGCAGGGCAAAAGGCAAATCCAGATGCCAACTGCTGCCAAGGGGCAGGATGGGAATTGGAAGCAGCCTCACAGGTCACTGATTACAGCTCAAACCTGTCCCCAGCCCAAACAGGACCAGAACAGCAGTGACAGCAATGCCACAGCCCCATGACAGCCTTCGTGCCCTTCACCCCTCTAAAGGCAGCCAGGACTCTAAAAACATGGATGTGGTACAGAGATTCCAGGCTGGCAACTCCTACGCAGGGACTTTGTTACCTGGCCCACACCATGCCCTGCTCAAACCAAAACACCTCTTACAGCAAAACCAAACTCCAGCAGAATTATTTTCAGGGCAGCACCTACAGCTTGAGGTTCCCTCTGATCCAAATCATTTAACATTCAACAAATCCTCCACTCCTGCGAGGGGAGGAAAGGAGAGAATTGCAGACCCCACCATGTCCAGCAAGAGCAGAGCCCAAGGAATGCTCAGGTTAATCACTTCAGGTAAAGGAAGGCCAGGGAATGTGTTGGTGAAATGCTGAGCCAGCGCTTGGCAGTGGATTGGGACAGTCGGTCTCATCCAGCTTCAACAGCACAAGGAACAACTTTCCAGAGGAACAGAAGAGCCAGGGGAGTTACCAGCACGTGCAGCCCTGCAGGATCCAGGGATGGATCCCTGCCCATGGATCACACAGCTTCAACCACCCACAGCAAAGCTGTGGCCACACTGAGCCATCCCGGTGACTCCCACATGGAACCTCTGCCTGCTTCCATCTGCAGCAGCTACACAAGCAGGGAGCACCTGAATCAGGTGTGAAAGGATCCAAAGGACAGGAAAACAGGGCCCACCCAAGAGCTGGGAGCACGTGGCAGCATTTTTAAAAATACGTTATCTATATTTTTTAAAATCTTTCGCACGTGTGCAAGGCAGAGCTGCTGTGGGAGTGGGATTTCTCCAGGAAACCTCACCTGCCCTGCATGGAAAAACACAGCCCCTCCCACAGGATCCCAGCACTCCCTCCTCTGCCTTGGGGGATCCCAGAGCAGCAGCCAGACCCCAACACTCCCCTCTTCCAGGGTCAGCTGTGCCCCCTGATCTGAAGGGGATGTGCAAACCAAAGGAATCAAAGACATTCTCAATATTCACCTTACAGGTGACTCAGGGACCTCCCTGCCCGCAGGGGCTCCAAACAAAGGCACTGCCAGCTTGGGGTGGAAATGGGATTTAAAGATGTCCTGACACAGTTTCCAAGGAAGGGCCCTGGACAGGAGCACTTGGCAAGCAGTTTTCACTGTTTTAGCAGCAGATCCACCCCACAACGACCTCCTGACACATTCACCTTTGGTCCTACACAATCAGATCCCAAATATCCACACAATGGTCTTCAGGAAAGATCCCAGTTGAGTACCAGCAATGGAGTGAAACTCCAGTACCCTTGAGAGGAGATAACTCACAGTCAGCACTGTCCTGAACCACAGACAGAAGGTTTGGGATCCCCCTTTTCCCAGTCATCAGCTGCTCTGGGACACTCCTGACACCTGCAGTTCAGGTGGCTCTTCCTCAGGTGTCTCAAAACACAGACCTTGGCAGATGTCACACGTGTCCCTGGCAAGCCCATGACTGGCGCCGGGTAGAGCAGTCCAGGCACTCCCAGCCCCACAGACCACACAGCTATGGCTCTTCTGGAGAAATATTCCTCTGGGTTGTGGCCCTTTTCATTTGTAAACATGTCTGTAAACCCACGAAGGACCTGGATAATCCATGTAACTGCTAATCCTGCAAAATTGAGCTCATTTAACACATTCCCAAAGCTGCTCTGCCCCAACCATCACACTCCCACCCCATGCATGGAACAGACACAGAGCTCTCCCAGCGCCTCCCAGGCTGGAGCTCGTTAAAGAGACACTTCCCAAAGAAGTAACCTGATATTGCATGAAGGAAAGAGGATTGGCCTGGAAAAGGAATCCGCTCATCTGAAGCTTCCAGCTGACTCCCAGGACTGGGAGAGAGGGACAAGAACGCCGTGGGCACAGACCAGAGCTCCCATTTCACGTGCTGAGCATCCTCCCAGGAGCATCACCTCAACATCTCCCTGTGCTGTGAACAGCTCCCAAAGCACCTCAGCTCTACCTTTCCCCAGAAATATCCCCAAAAACGCATGTGAAGAAAACAGGTTTGGTCCCCTTTCCCCTGCCCCAGCTATGGAAGGGTTTGAACTGTTAATTAATAGTCACTGAAAGCAGATATAAAACTTGAGCACTGGAGATTCCACTGGGCTTGGACCCTCCATCAGTCCAGGCAGCTGGTGCCTCTGGTCCCAAGTCATCTGGAAAAAAAGGAGACAGCCAAAAATCAGAGGGAGCACGGACAGTGTGACAGGGGGAGCTGAGGGATAGGCAGCTGCTGAGGTGACATTCCTTGAGCTGACATCCCTCCTCAGCTTAAAACACCCTCCCCAGAACTTGTGGGATGTAAGCACATTGCTGGGAAAGCAGGAATGGATGTCCCAATAGGAGTGGGAGTCTGAACTGTGATATGACTTGGAAGCAGCTCCTAAACTGAAGAACACAGGAATTTTTGTTTTCCTGTCTAACACAGGGAAGCTCAGACTAGGCACAAGGGCTGCCTCTCCCTCCAACAGCCCTCTGACCCCACAGCAGTGCCCAAATCACCCGGGGACGTCCCCATCAGTGAGACCTTTCTGGGTGAGAAAACAAGGAAAAGCGAGATAAATCCGTGTGCCAACACAGAGACCACACACGGGCGTTTAATTTATGCAGATCTGTTTGCAGGAGCCGTGCCAAAGCTCCCACAGCTTTAGGAAAGGAGCCTCAGCCCCCTTGTGAGGAAAAGAGAAACACACAAAGCACACAAAGCACAGCAAACCCCTCCCTCACCGCCTCAGGTTCCGCGTCTCAAACACGGTGTCCTCGTCGCTGTCGAGGGAGCCCAGCTCGATGTTCTCGTCGTTGCTGGAGAGCAGCCCGTACTTCTTCTGGGGCTTCTTCAACCTGCAAAGAGTCCGGGGCTCGTTTCTGGGGGACAGGGAGAGCACCAGGAGCTGCTGTCCCACTGCTGGGACACGGGGACGATGCGAGCCAAAGGGCAGAACCAACGGGAGATGGTTTATGGTTGCTAATTACCCTGGGTAATTAACAGCGGTGTGGATTTACAGCAGCGTTCTGGATGCGCTGCCAAAGGGATGCACCGGCCGGCAGAGGGAGGGAGGGAAGTGGGATCCAGGGAAAATGGGAACAAATCCTCGGATCAGGAGGGCAGGCAAGGGCACAGCAGGACAGGGGACACCGTGACCAGCTCCAGAGGGACCCAGATCAGGATTTGGACTGGCAGGGGCACAGCCACGAGGACAGGGACTGCGACAATTGGGACCAGGACAAGCAGAGAAACATCCCAGACCACGGGAATCAGGACTGGGGCAACCAGGGCAGAACCTCGGGCCAGGGGACACCAGGACTGGGGCAAGCAGGCACACAGCACAGGCAAGGGGGAACCAGGAGACTAAGTCTGGGATAGGGAACATCAGGACTGGGATCAGCAGGGACAGGGAACACCAGGAAAAGGGACAAGCAGGGACACAGCCCCGGGCCAAGGAACACCAGGACTGGGACCAGCAGGGATCAGGATTGGGACAGGGAACACCAGGACTGGGACAAGCAGGGACAGGGACACAATACAGGACAGGCAACACCAGGAAAAGGAACAAGCAGAGGGACAACCCCGGAGACAAGGAATACCAAAACCTGGGACTAGAAGGGACACAGCCCTGGACAGGAACCACCAGGACTGGGAATACCAGGACTGGGATAAGCAGGGACAGGGAGACAAACCCAGGACCGGGACCAGCAAGGACCAGGATGGGGACAGGGACCATCAGGACAGGGACAAGCAGGGACAGGGAACACCAGGGCTGGGACCAGCAAGGACTGGGACCACCAAGACTGGGATAAGCAGGGACAAGGACCATCAGGACAAGCAGGGACACAATCTTGTGACAGGGACCACCAGGACTGGGACCACCAGGACAAGCAGGGACACAGTCTTGGGACAGGGACCATCAGGACAGGGATAAGCAGGGACAGGGACCACCAGGACAAGCAGGGACACAATCCTGGGACAGGGACTACCAGGGCTGGGACAAGCAGGGCCACAGCCCCGGCACAGGGAACACCAGGCCCGTGATCAGCCGGGACACGGCCCCGGCCCGGCTCACGGTCCCCGCCTCCACCGCACTCACCGGAACGCCCTCAGCACGAAGTAGAGCGCGGCCAGCGCCGACAGCGCGCTCAGCACATACACGGCCCGCCTCAGCACCGGCAGCCCCGAGCCCGACAGCAGCCCCGGCCCGGGCGGGCGCCGCGGGCCCGGCGATGGCGACGGTCGTGTCCCGTTGCCCGCGGTCGTCCGCGGCGTCTCGGTGCCGTTCGCCGGCGCGGGGGCAGGGGCGGCGGCACGGCCGAGGTGCAGGAGGAGGATGAAGAGGAGGCCGAGGAGGAGCCGCGGCATGGCCGGGCCGGGAGCGCAGCGGAGCGGAGCGGAGCGGAGGGAGGCGGCGGGACGGTGCGCCCGGCGCAGGCACCGGCCCGGGCCCCGCGGAGCCGCTCGCGGGTTCCGGGGCTGCGCCGTTCCGGGCCGCCCGTGACTCGCTCAGGGACCCTCGGGCAAGCAGGGCCGGCATTTTGCTCTCAGGATCGTCGCTGTCCCCCCTCACGGCCGCCGCCATTTCTCCCTCACCGCGGGACCCCTCCGTTCCTCAGAGCCGCCATTTTGCCCCTCAGGGTCGCCCTTCCCCGCTCAGGGCCCTCATGGCTCCCTCAGGGCCGCCATTTCCCCCTCACAGCAAGACCCTCTCCCTTAGGGCTGCCATTTCCCTCTCAGGGTCACCATTCCCCATTGAGGGCGTAATTTCACCCTCAGGGCCACCATTTACCCCTGAAAGCATCCTTTCTCCCTCAGGGCCACCATTTCCCTCTCAGAGTCATCCTTCCTGCCCTCAGAGCATCATTGTCCCCCTGAGGGCATCATTTCTCCCTCACGGCCCCCATTTGCCCCCCAGGGCATAATTTTGCCCTCAGGGCCACCATTTTCCCCTCACAGCAAGACCCTCTCCCCTGAGAACCACCATTTCCCCCTCAGGGTTATCCTTCCTCCCCCCTCAGAGCATCCTTCACCCCCGAGGGCATCATTTCTCCTTCAGGATCGCCATTTTCCCCTCAGGGTCATCCTTCCTCCCTCGGGGCCGTCCTTTCCGCCCTAACAAAAATACCCTCAGAGCCACCATTTCCCCCTCAGGGCCACCAGTGCCCCTTTAAGGACATAATTTCCCCCCGAGAGTTGTCATTTCTCCCTCAGTGCCACCCTTTTCCCCCAGTCACAGCAAGGCCCTCTCAGTGCCACCATTTCCCCCTCAGGGTTGTCCTTTTCCCCCAAAACAAGGAGGGCCATTCCCACCCTGGTGTGAACACTGCTGGAAAAAAAAAAAAAAAGAATTTTGAGTATTTTGAGCATTTCTAACCACCAACCTTGTTCCTCCACAGATGCTCCAGGCTGACCAAGGCTCTGTCACCACCCTGCTCTTCCAGATTTACCCTCAGGGAAAAGCTCAAGCTGCCTGACCACGTAGGACTTTTAAAAAGGGGCATTTTGGTTATAAAAATGGGTCACATCGGGTGTCACCCGTCAGCCCCTTGGCACCCAAACACATTCCAGAGGACGCCACTGGTTTCCACATCCAGGCCCTGGATCCATCAATTCCCTCATCCATCCGCACAACGCATCATTAACGCAGTGCCATCATTAGCAATGCCAAAAATAACAGCACCTCCACACAGGCTCTATTTTTGTACGTATTATTTCTACCAGCATTTAAGCATCCTATTCAGGGAGGCCTTACAAAGCATTATTTCTAAGTATTTTCAGCTTAGATTTGTTTAAACCTCACCTGACTGCATTTTTACCAGCAAAGGCTCCACATGATGTTGAGCTTTCATTGTATTTCACATCCTTCTCCATTAACATGCAAAAATCCTCACTGGGTAATTGCTCAATACAAGCCTTATGAATGTATCACTAATTTTTTTTAAATGGGTGGAAAACACTTTGGAAAAAAGGTTAAAAAAAAGAGTTTGGGGAAGTGAGCTCAATAATCCCATCCTGCATGCCAATGTCCCCAGGGCTCTGGGGGCTCTTATTCCTGGGAAATGATGTTCAAGGAGTCCTTGGAATGAGAACCTCACTTGCCACCACTTCATCAGCTGAAAAAAAGGGGAGAAAAAGGCAGGACCAAACAAGGAACTGTTAACATGAAAGAACTGGGCAGGAGCAGCTGGGACCATGAGAAACTCACTGCCCTCATCCCTCACACTGCCATACCTTGCTCAAAAAGTGTCAGCCTCTCCCCAGAGTAAATCCTACTAATTACTGAGCTGCCACATTTTTGCAATGTAACCAAAAAAATCTAGTTTTCCATGAAGATCAGGCATCAATCTGCTTGGAGCCCCAACCACCACAGCACTGGTGTGTTCCGTGCTCTGAACTGGGCTGTGCACCAGATAAACACATTTCTTGCCAAAAATCCTCTTCTATTTCCCACCAAAGTACCACAGAGATTTGTACTTTTTTTTTTTTTCCACATTCCGGTATTTTATTCTGTCTTAATTGACTTGTTGAATTGAGCCATGCTAAAATCAGCACCACCACTGCTCTGGGCTCTTCATCTCCCCACTCCAACTCAGGGTCTGTTCTTCTTGCTCTTCTGATGCCTTTCAGTGCTGAAATGAATTAAAAGAGAGAATTGGAAGGTGTATAAAGATACGGGGACCACAAAAAAAAGTTAATTGGACCATTTAGAGCGCAGGGCTGTGAAACAGGGACCAAAGCTTTTACATCAGGGGAAGTTTGCGTGGGGTGAGGGTTGGACAGAGGGGACCTTACCTGGCTGGCAAAGTCAAGTCTTGCATCCCTGGAACGCAGCTCTGCTCCCTCAGGATCCGCTCAGGCTCCGGGCCGTGCCCCTGGTCCCTTCAGCCTGCCAAAGCACAGAGGCATTAACAGGAACGCCGGGCAGAGGCTGCACGACCCCAACCTCCCCCCACACAGCTCACAGCGTACGAGGGTCTCACAAGCCATCGCTGAACCCATCACACCACAAAGCACAGTCTGGGAAAACTGTTCCGGGCCGGCTGCTGCCCGTGCTCAGCCAGCCCATGGATTGGATCCCTAAGCAGAGAGTTAACACTTGGACATGGCTGCTTAGGAAGTGTGGGCCATGGGAAAAAGTTAATGGCAACAAGTAGGATGGCAAAGAAAGCTACAATTAAAGTGAGCAACTTAATGAAGTCTAGGAAGAGTCTCAATAGATGAACACATATCGAGTCAGGGAGTTCGTTCCCATCTTGCTTCTGTACCTACAGCAAGACACGGCTGCATGCCCAACTCTGATCTGTGGAACCCAAGGTGTGCCACAAGCCAAAGGTTGCATACGGCATGGGTTAAACGGTTTTTTTTCCAGCAGCTGACCAAAATTGTCAAAAGGAATATTTCACAGATACATTAGACTTTCAAATGAGCTCTCAACAAGAGGAAGGATGCGGACATGAGCAAAAGGAGTTACCTCGAATTACAGGACTATTTCCACATATGAACTAGCCAAGAGAGCAGCTCTCGTCTCAGAGGTTTCTGTTGGAGGCACAACACTTCTTTTCTCCAAGGACACTGCAGTTTCCATTTGCTAGCAAAGAATTCTTAGAACTTGTAAGCAATGACACAGCTACCTAAGCCCGGCATTCCCCTACATTGCACACGCGCTCGGCACGCAGGGAACAGCCCAGGGACTACAGCACTGGCTCTTCTCTACAGCTTCCCAGTGTAGGCTACAGCAGGTTTTGAGCAAAGCCTTCCTAACATTCCAATTGCGCTTTGCTCCTAAACACACCCTCGGGTTTGTACTTCCAGCCTCTACAGACAAGTTTGAAAGTTTGACTGTTGTATGTGAAATTTGGTGGCCAATTCACATGTCAAGACAGATTTTAGGTTTAAATTCCAGCGCCTGGTCAATCGTCCGGCTGGCTCTGCCACTATATCCCTAATCTTCTCCTCTCGCTCCCAGACTGTTCTTCATCTCCAAGGGTTGTGTTGTGCAATGAAATGTAAATGTCAGGAGCAGAGTTCATTTCAGACGGTCTTTTAATAGGCTTCGTAAAGCCAAAGAAAACTGTATACAGGAATCCTTTACCACTTCAAATACAACAGCAATGGAATATGCATATTTCTTCCAGTAAAAAAGGACAATATAAATAAACATTTTCAAGAACCTCTTTATGGTAAGTTTGCAAGTCTAGTTCTGGGTCATTTACATCGTTACAACAGTAAAAATACCGTTATGCGGGTCGAACATACAAGCACGTTTCTCTTTAGATATATCAAGGTGGTTTGCCTTCCAACGGAACCCAGGCCGCATTCCTACCTTGCTACACTAAAGGAATGTTACAAAAGACGAAGGTAATGCACTTGGAAAAAAAAAAAAATAGTCCACAGCTTGTTCAGCTTCCAGTGAACATCGGTACAAGGTCCTTTCTAGCTCAAAAGAAACTGAATTGGGGCCCCAACTCTAAAAAAAAAAATAAAAAGGAACACCTTGGCTCATCATGGAGAATAAAATAAAATCTGAAGTGCTTTCAAAAAAAGATTAAAACCACTTGAAAGCAGAGCTTTCTCCAAGATAGTCTAATCAGACCATCTCGTCTCAGAAGCTGCCAGGCTGTGTTTGACAAGATCAGAACTGATAATACTACAAAAGTGAAAATACAAGTAGATGTACTACACAATAACCATTTCAGCGAAGCTCCAAAAATCTTTATAAATACAGCCATTGGAAGGACGATCTTGAGTCAGGAAGGATTTTTACTCGTTGTGTGTAGCTGAGGACAAGAAGCAGGCACAATTGTAAAGGCACTGAAGCAAAGACAAGTTCCAGCATTTTACTCCCTTGCATTATTCTGAGGCTACTGCTACTTGGCTACTGTGAGATCCCCCACCCGCAGGTCAGAGCGTAAGGGCAGCCGAGTTTGGGCTCCAGGAACAACCTTTTTTTTAACACTTGCTTTGCCTTAGATCCGAGCAACTCCTGCACATGCATTAAATTAGAATCTCCCGGCACCACCACGTCCACAGCCTGAGCCTGCCCCAGCTCCAGGCTCAGGCTCAGCAGGTTCAGAGCTCCTACAGCACACAAGACTTCAGCGCTCCCGCTCGAAGCGGGACTTACCGTAACTGTCGTAGCTGTCTCTGTAGGAGCCTCCCGAGTTCCTCTCCCCATAGCCACCTTGACTCCTGCGGGACAAACAGCACCTGCTTAGCTCTTTCTGCTGCTTTTATGCCCAACAGGGCTGGCAGAGCCCCCCACCACGACCCTCCCAGGTGCTGGAGAGGCCCTTACCTGCTATTATAGTAGTCTCTGGAGCCGTTATAGCCTCCGCTTCTGGAATCGAATCTGCTGCCGCCATAGCCTCTGTCTCCACCTCCTTGGAGCAACACGGGAACGTGGATTAATTAAACATTCTGACAAGGAACGCCCCCCACTCCAGGCACTGCAGGTCACTCAAACCCTCTCACCTCTGGAGAAGCCACGGCCCCGGCCTCGGCCCCCACGGAAGAAGCCCCGGCCCCCCGAGGACCCCCCTCTGTAGCCACGGGATCTGTTCTCAGAGGATTTCCCAGCCTGGTCCACCCGGATCTGACGACCATCTACGGACTAAAACAGAACCACAATGAGCCAACTCCAAATTTAAATATTTAATTAGCCAACCATGTATGCAGTGAGTTACAGAGCTTCACCATCAACTAAGCACTACCAGAATTTACTGATTCTGACAGAATAAACATTTTTTTGCACTCAAAACTAAACAAAATACATAAATTGGTAATTTAATTGTATGTAGTTCTCATAATACAGCAACTCCTATAAAACTCCACTACACAGTTATCCAAGTAAAGTCATGGGGTTTTTTACTGGCTATAGATTGCTAAACACAAATTCATGACTTCCTGTAGCCAAATTATTTACATCTGTATGATTTCAGGCCTTTAATACACTGGCATTTATCTGTTTTTCCACACAGACAGAACAGCAACACATCTCTCCTGATCTTTTTCCTAAGTTTTTGGAAATAAAGAATCAGCCTCAGGGCCTCCTCACCTTCCCGTTCATGGCAATCATCGCATCTTTTGCATCATCGATGTTTTCAAAAGTAACAAACCCAAAACCTCTGGATCTCTGAGTCTCTCTGTCTTTCACCACGACGACTGTGGAAAGGAGGGGTGGAAAAAAATACCCGTAAGCACTTGGGAGAATTTGACAAGTCAATGAAAGGCATCCCAGCTTGGCTCTGCAGCCTCACCTTCTGAAATCTGTCCGTATTTAGAGAAGACCTGCTCCAACGACTGCTCATTGGTGTCGAAACTGAGCCCGCCGACAAAGAGCTTTCCCTCGTCTGATGCCATTCTGACCTGCCAAACCAGCACAACCGAGTCAGCGACTCAAAATTTAACACATTCCCAGCGAGGCCTGAAGAAATCCCACCGTTCAACCGCCACCAACGACAACAACGGTGTGTTCTCGCACTGCCGCACGAGGGGGCACGTGAGGGGGGGGCCTCACACTCCCACCAAGCCCGCGAGTTACGTGGCAGCGGGTGGTCTCTCGATCTGGCTGCGGCCGAGCGCCCTCCTAGGCCGCCGCGGGGCTCAGGGCCAGCCCCAGGCCGGTTCCCGGTTGGCCCGGCATACCCCGTGAGCCGGCCCAGCCCCGGAGCCCCCGGTGGGACCTCCCGGTGCCGGCGGGACCCCCGTTCCCGGCTCCCCCCGCCGCCGCAGCGCGCATGCGCGTCCCGCCGCGCCCCCTGCCGGCCGGCCCTGCCCGGCGCCGCCCNTCGGCCCGGCGCGGCCGCGGCCGCCCCTCGCGGCGGCGCTCACCGGTGCGCCGGCGGTGCAGAGTCCACACAACACTTCAAAGCCTCAGCGCGATGTACGGCGAGCCAGGCGGGGCGGCGCCTTATAAACGCCCGCTCGCCGCTCCGCCCACCTCATGAATATGCAGATTAATCCCGCGGAGGGGCGGGGCCGTTACGCCACCAAAGCGCTGCCGCCGCCGCACCACCCGATTGGGAGGGACCTCATTAATATTCATGAGGCGCCACGGGGAGTGAGGGGAGGGAGGCGCGCCGGCAAAACCTCGGCGCGGCTCCGCCCATTTGAGGGCGGGGCGCGACGGGCGGCGCTGATTGGCCGCGCGAGCGGGGGCGGGAGGCAGCGCCCCTGTGAGCGGGGAGGAAGTGGAGAGCGCTGATTGGCCTCGGGGCGCGGAGGCCCCGCCCACGGCGCGGGAAGGGGGCGTGTCCCCGCTGCCCCAGTTTCGCGCCCTCCTCGCAATGCGGACAAAGGGGCCGCCTCAGGGGCCGCCGCCATCTTCGGCGACGAGCGCGACCCCCGGCCCGGCCCCGCCGCCTCCTCCAGCCCTGTCGCCTCCTGTCCCCCACGTCCCGGCCTGTCACCACGCCCTCCTCCTCGCCCCAAGTGCCGCTCGGAGCGATCCCTCCAGCCGCCTCCTCTCGGTGTTGTCCCAGGCGCGGTCGGGAGAGCTCAGCACGGTGAGTGTAAGGAGCAGCCAAAGCGACAAAGTTTTGTTGAAAACATTGTAATAAAGCGTCTTTGCTTAGGCTCCTTTTTCATTGGAACGTTTAAAAGCCCACCCTGAGGCTTCCCTATGATGAGAACGCTTTCAGCAGTAAAACCTGTAGTGAAAGAGGAAACTGGCAAATACAAACATGCGTCTCAGTGAGTGGCTACAGGGGTTTGAAAAAACCCTTAAAATAAAAACGTTCAGTGTTTCATACAATAATTACAATCTTGTGTAGAAAATGTAGAAAATTATATTAAAACAGGAGAGTGAGGAACTCGCAGGAGGGAATAAACATACGGGAGAAGAGGAGACAGAACGGGAAGAGAACACGGCAAGGATGGGACTGTGGTGTCACTCTGTGTGTCCCTGCTCCAGGAACAGGACAGGACACATCAGGGGTCACTCTGTGTGTTCCTGGTCCAGGGACAGGACTGGACACACCAGAGGTCATTGTGTGTGTCCTCTGCCTGGTGACAGGACTGGACACACCAGAGGTCATTCTGTGTGTCCTCTGCCTGTGGACAGGACTGGAGACACCAGAGGTCATTGTGTGTGTCCCCTGCCCAGGGACAGCCCTGGACACATCAGGTGTCACTCTGTGTGTTCCTGGTCCAGGGACAGGACTGGACACACCAGAGGTCATTCTGTGTGTCCCCTGCCTGGGGACAGGACTGGAGACACCAGAGGTCATTGTGTGTGTCCTCTTCCTGGGGACAGGACTGGAGACACCAGAGGTCACTGTGTGTGTCCCCTGCCCAGGGACAGCCCTGGACACATCAGGTCACTCTGTGTGTCCCTGTCCAGGGACAGGATTGGACATAGCAGGGGTCACTCTGTGTGTCCCTGGTCCAGGGACAGGACTGGACACATCAATGCTGCCTGAAGAAATTCCATGTAATTCCCACTGCAGTTCACAGCAGGAATGTGTGGCCGCCCTCCGTCCCTCCTTCCCTCCCAGCATTCCTGGTCAGAGCCAGCCTGCATGGAATAAATAAAACCACTGGAGTATGGAAATCAGAACTCTTCGGTGATTGATTTCCAAACCGAGCGCTGAGACAGAGGAAAAACAAACCACAGGGAGATGCAAAGAAATGTGCCTGTGATTGCTCTGTCCAAGCAGGGAGCACCCATTCCCTGCCTCCCAGTGCATGGAAATTGGCCGTTTCCACCCTGATTTGTTGTTTATACCTCTAGGATCTGCAGGAAAAGAGATGTTTGTACACAACATATACAGTAATTACGAAACCCCATCAGTGGTTTTTCTGAGCACGCAGCCGTGCAGGGATGGGACGCTCAAAAGCACCTAAAAAAGCCCAACGTTGATGTCAGACCAAGCTACTATTAATAATATCATTATTATTATATTCTTACTGTGAGAAAATTTACTCACTTTCCAGTCCTGGAAGAGCAAATTAACAACACTGAATAATGATAATTTATGGGGTTTTATATATATAAAATTAAGTCTTTCTAATATGTTCTGTAGTAAAGAAGAAAAGGTTCAACACCTGTTATAGGAGTTGGACTTCCTTGTGAGTCTCTTCCAACTCAGGATATTCCATGATTCTGTAAATATGCAAAGAGCAAGAGTTCAAAATGGGATGAAACTGCGAGGGGTGAAACTGCGAATAGAAGGAGAAAGTAGTACGATATTTTATGCAAATGAGAAAACTGATGGCTGGTTTGAGACAGGCATTTCCATTTTAAATTCTAGTTCTGAATTATTGAATAAGTCTGGTGGGTTTTTTTAAGTCCACCTAATTTTGTGTGGGGCTGAGTGATCTGTCAGGAGCCTGGAGGAGCGAGGACGTGCATCCACTCCCATTACAAATTGATTTTTGCCCTTCAAGAGGGAAAAAAAGATCCCGACCCTACACTTTGATCAAATTAGAGACCCATTAACGTGAGCATTTCTGATCGGTGATGAGGGCAGATAAAGTGACCTTGATGCACTGAGTCGTTTTCCAGCCGCCCTGAGATGCTGTGGGAGGAGCTGCCAGCCCAACACCATCACTGCTGCAAACTCAGGGGACAAACACTGGGATTCACAGGGTTTTGAGTCCTCACACAAAGCCAGGCAGGTCCGGTGTTAATGAGAATAACACTGCGAGCCTTTGCTGCTCCCGGAAAATTCGAGTTCCAGCAGGATGGAAGGCTCGTGGGAGCAGTGCAGCCCTTGTGACAGAGAATGGTGATCTCAGCCCTGCCTGGATTTGTCCCAGAGGGGTGATTTAGGTCTCACCTGGGTGTGTTGATGCCTTTGCTTTGACACTGACAGAGTCACCCAGTGAAACAGCACGAGCTGGGCCGAGGAGACCACGGGCTGCCTGCGCTCCTGCCCCAATTCCACAGCTCCCAGGAGCTTTCTGTGCTCCAGATCTGCTCATTTCTGACCCAGGGCTTCGCTCACAGTGTGTGTCACGTGATCCTCTTGGGTCCCTTCCAGTGCAGGATATTCCATGATTAGGCTGCACACAGGGGCCACAGCAGCCCAGTGTCACATGCCCCGGGGGCTCGGGGACATTTCTGGATGTCCCACGGGCTCTGGCTCCAGCTGGAAGCAGTGCTGGCATCAGGGGGGCAAGCAGCTCGCCAGGCAGGTTGCACAGGTCATTAGGGGAGTTAATTAAGCAACGAAACAACGCAGGATCCAGGTCCTTGGATCAAACCTCCTGCAGCAGCGGGGCCCTGCCGTGGCGTCCTGAACATGTGACACCACAGAGGCAGAACACAGGGTTCATTCCCACCAATCCTGCCCCAATCCCTGTGCAAGCTCCAGAGCCTCACCTGCAGGTGTTTTCTCTGGGGGTCCCCACTGAGCAGCACTTGCTGTGGTGTTTGCAGGGACCTTTCCCAGTCCCTGCACTCCGGGCCTGTTTCCAGGGCACATGGAATTGCCCAGAGCTGTGCAGGAGCCCAAACCTGCTCAGCAGCCCTGGCACCTGCTCGGCAGCCAAGGGCAGCCCCCGCTCCGGGCACCGCTCTGATGAGATTCCCAAATCCAGGAGCAGCTCCCCCAGGGAAGGGAGGGGAGCCCCAGGGCGGAGGATGGGGGAGAGGGTGCCTTGGACAGCACTGGGTGTCTCTGGTCTGGGGCTGTGTCTTCCCTAGGGCTGGGAGGGAACACAACCACCCACTCAGGAGCCCACACCCGCTCCAGGCTCTGGCATCGTTTTCCCCCCTTGGGCCTCGTGGAGCCCCCTGGACCACCCTCCTGTACCTGGGCACAGCAGAGCCCAGCTCACCCTGCACAGCAGAAGGGCCTCCTCCTCTCCCTTTGTTTTTGCAGGGACTGCAGGGAAAGAGGGAATGTGAGGCTGGGCTGAAGCAGCCATCCATCACCAAACCTCTGGCTCCTTGCTGGTCTCCCTGCAAGCTCTGCAATCTATTTCACCAGCAGAGATGCCATGGCATGGGGAAGGCTCTCGGAGCCTTTCTGGCACGGGAGCACTCACTGTCCCTGGCACATGAAACTTCCGTGTCCCCAGCACAGGAATGCTCCCTGTCCCTGGCACGGGAACCCTCCCTATCCCTGGCATGGGAACCCTCCCTATCCCTGGCACCTCAGCCCTGTGTGACCACGCACCGTCCCATTGCAGCCTTGGACCCGGGAGCAAGGAACGAAAAACAGAGCCAGGCCTGAATTTGGGAACTTGCAGTCCCAAAGCCCCCAGGAAAAAGAATATTCCCTTTTCCCTTACTACACTCCCTGAGGGAATTGCTCATCCAGCTTTGCAGTTGGAAAGAAAAGCCCTGACGCAATCCTGCTGTTGCCATGGCGAGGAGCCGGGGCTGCTGCGCTTCCCTCGGCCAGTTAATGTGACCGGGATTTACCGAGTTGTAGGACAAAGCCACGGGGAGTGGGGGACTGGATCCACAGGAAGCAGATTCATAGCGAGTGAGGGTATTAGATCCGCGGGGAGTGGGGGGATCAGAGCTGCAGTGATAGGGGGATTGCATCCACAGAGAGCAGGGGGATTGCATCCACAGAGAGCAGGGGGATTGCATCTGCAGGGAGCAGGGAGATTGGATGCACAGCAAAAAGCTGCAGGACAGCAGCATTGGGATTCCCAAACCAGAGTATTAGGAAATGAGCCAAGAGGTGAGGGGGGATTTGAGACTGGGAATGCCAGTGCACCCCAGCAAGGGTGGGGTGACATTTTGGGCTGAGAATTCTGGTGCATCCTGGCTGAGGTGAGGGAGGATTTGGGGCTGGGAATGCCGGTGCACCCCAGCTGAGGTGAGGGGGGATTCAGGGCTGGGAATGCCAGTGCACCCCGGCTGAGGTGAGAGAGATGGTGAAAGTAAGCATTTGGTAACCATGGCAACCATATAACTGCCTTGGCGCTGAGCAGCAGCTTTATCAGGGCTGGTGCTTCCCAGCCAGATTATGGAAAAACAAATCCTGTGTGTCACACCATCCCTACCTGCCCAAACACAGCCAAATTTAGAAACAACTGCACCCAGCACACAGCAGCTCCAGCAGCGGCCTTGTCACCCCACGTGGGCCACGGTCAGGTGTTGCCATGGAATTTGGACCCTTTTCCAGCATTCCCAGCTCACCACCATCAGCACAACGTTCCAGCCACTGTCACACAGCGATGCATTACCAGCATAAACCCTTCACCTGCCGGCTCTGCTGCGCTGGAGAGCCTGGCCGTGCCATGGGTGCCGTGGTTCAGGGCAGCAGCACTGGCTGCTTGCTCCCATGGGATCTAAAACTCCCTGGAAAATGCCCCGTGGGTGGGCTCTCCCCCCAGAGTCCCCCCTTGCACGATGCAGCTGCTGTGGTGTGGGAAAAGCAGCAGCAGCGACGTGCGGTTTCTTGCTCCCACCTTCCCTCCTGTCACCCTCCCGGCTGCATTAAGGACTCGGCTCAGTTATATAAGCGCTCATTAATCATCATCTAAGAGTATTTGCAGCATCGAGTTCTTAAGGGCAGGGGATGCTACCCAAGGACAGGACAAACAGCCTCTGACCGTGTGACACCAAGTGACCTTGTGGGACAGAGGGCTGGGGACGTGGGAAGGGTTTATCCACAGTCAGCAGGGGGAAACCTGCCAGGATCCAGGAACACAGTGTCCCTCCCCAGCCAGGGGTAAATGACACCCCAAGGGGAGCCAGCCCCGGTGCTGGGGGACATCAGAGCTTTTCCAGACTCCTTGGGCTACTCCACACACTCTCTCACGCTGCAGGGACCAGGTGGCACAACCTCACAGGGGTTTGCCACCACAGTTTGCAGTGGGGCTGGTGGTCTCACAGCCCCCTCAAACCCCTGCAGGACGGCCTTCAGTCCAGCTCCCTGCACAAGGCTCTTGGGGCTCCCCAGAACCCCAGTGTCTCCCCAAGCCCCCCGTGTCCCCCCTCTCTGCTCCCCCTGTGCTGCCGTTTCCCTCCGAGGGCACATAAATCACCTTGAGCCCCACGGCCCCCGCCAGGAGCGGGTTGATTGCCATGGGCAAGGAGGGCCAGCCCGGCGGAGCGAGGCGGGCTCTGCAGGAACAGCCGCGATTGCAGAAATCCCTGAACTGCAGCATCAACGTTTTTTTCCTGCCCAGAAGGTTCCCGCGCCCTCGCATGAGCTCATCCTGCACCGTCCCCTTTCCGCGCCTCCCGTAACCCAACCTCTCCCAGCCCTGCGCCGCAGAGCAGGGGTGAGACGCGGCAGCGGAGCAGATTCTTGGCTCCCTGGGTCACTCTCTTGCCTCTTGGGAAGCTCCAAGTCATGCGACTCCTGCTCTTTTTTATTTTTCCCCCCCCCCCTTAAGGTGGGGAAACGAGTCGGGAAAGTTTCCCCGCGCTGATCTGAATGGGGGCAGGTAGAGGCAGCGTCTCTGCCTCCAGCAGCACCACACCTGCCCTGGGAGCCAGCCGGGCGTTCCGCGGGGAAAGGCCGGATCCTGGCACTGCACAGGCTGGTACCACCCAGCACAGCTGCCCCGAGCTGGAGGAGCGACTCCCGGAGCAAAGAGCTTTTTGGGAGCTAACCCCCCAGCCCTCCGTGGGGCAGGGGGATGCCCTCGCCGGAGCAGTCAAGACCCCCGGCATGCCCCTGACCTCACACCTCTGCCAGCGGCCACCGCGCTCATCCCTGCAGCCCCCACCCCAGTCAGGTTCCTCCCTCTTTCCCCCCAGCCCTCCCCACACTGGTGCCAGGGAGGAGGGGGGCACCACCAGCCCCCCACAGGCTGAGCCGGAGGGGAGCGGGGGGCTGAGCTCCCCAGTGCCCCATCCCCCGGATGGCAGTGCCACTGGAATTCCTGCCCCCAGGAGCCCCCAAAGCGCTGGAAGCAGCAGCTGGCTGGTCCCACAGCCCAGAGCTGCCCCAGAAAGCTGAGCCACCCCCCGGCAGTGCTGCCGCACCGGGAGCTGGACGTGACCTGCTTCCCAAGGCGGTGGGATGGAGGATGGGATGGAGCTGCAGGATCCACAGCAGCCCCGCGTCCCTGAGAGCAGCGGGGACCACCGGGAGCCAGCACCATCCCTCCCCGGGCTGAGCCCCCTCCTCAAGGCTCTGAAAGCCCAGGAAATGCTTCATTTCCTCCTGGCTGCTGGGGGACCCCGGCCCGACTGAGGGGTGCGGGAGTGGGAGGGCATTTCCTCTTTAACAACACCTCCGAGCCCGCTCCCCTGCTCCCCCCGCCCCTGGCAGCCCCTCGCCCCCATGGCAAGGGGTGCGGGCGAGGGGCAGGGGCCGGTGGGAGGGGAGCTGGCATTGTTCACCACAGCATCCCACGGGCGCCGTGGTGCTGAGCGCTGCCGTGGCCGTGGCAGCAGAGGGCAGCCACGCCACACGCACCGATCCTGCCCACGCGGCGCCGCGCGCGTGTGCCCGCGCAGCCCACGGGTGTGCCACAGTCCCGTGTCCCCCCAGTTCCTGGCTGCACGCAGGGCTGATCCCAGCGCCCCCTCAGCACCCCACGGCCCCCACGTGGGGCGCTCGGGGCTGCAGCAATGGGAGCGCCGGGCCCTGCCCACATCCGTGGGGTCGGACACGTGTGGCCAAAGCAGAGGTGGGCTCCCCGCAGGGACCCCCGAGCACAGCGGCCGTGGGCAGCACGGGGTGCCGGGAGCAGCAGGAGCTGCTTGGGGGGACAGGCACTGCCTGCCCGAGCCCCCCCAGCCCCACGCTGGGTGGTCGCAGAGCTCAGCCTGGGGTCTGCGGCCGCCTGGCTGCGCTGGAGGCAGTGGGTGGTCCCCGGGTGGTCCCAGTTCCAGCCCCTCAGTGCTCCCCTTACACGCCAGAGCCACCCCTTCCCACCCCAGATTCCCTGCGATCCTCCCATGGGGTCTCACAGCTGGCAAAGTGCAGTCACCAAACACCAAAAGCACTCCCTTCCCCAGGCGTGGGACTGTGCCACACGCGTGTGCAGCCACACACCTGTGAAACCACACGTGTGTGCACAATCACACGCGTGTACAATCGCACACGGGGATCCAGCCAGCCCCTCCCGACCGTGGGCCTGGGCCCCTCGGAGCCCCACAGCAGCGTCGCCTGTGGCAACGCTCCAGATTTATCAATGGAGACACTGCGGGAATGCTCTGGGGGCGGCGGGAAGGGGGATTGGTCTGTGGGAGCTGCCGGGGAACAGACAGACGGCCGGGGGGGCTGAGGGGCAGGAGGGTTTGGCACACTGGCAGTGCCCACACTGTGCACGGTGCACACGTATGTGCCAGGGGAGCAATGGTGCAGCACCCTGGCTGGCACTGGGGGCTGCTGGGGGGGCTCTTTGCCCTGCATGGGCACAGAGAGAGGGTCCTGTGGTGGGGCAGCCGCTCCCTTCCTGCATCCCTGGGGCAGCTGCTCCCTTCCTGCATCCCTGGGACAGCCATTCCCTGCCTGCATCCCTGGGGCAGCTGCTCCCTTCCTGCATCCCTGGGACAGCCATTCCCTGCCTGCATCCCTGCCTGATCTCCTGTCCTTGCAGCTGGTGAGAGCAGCAGGGGACAGAGCCAGCTGAGGTGCCAGGTCCCAGCTCCAGAGGGAGCCCGGACTGATGCAGGAGTGGGGGGGACCCTGATCCTGGGGAAGTGGCTGACATAGGACCAGGGGCTGCCAGGGCCCTGGGGTTCCCCCTTCCTGGGGGAAGTGCTGCTGGTTTCGCACATGGGCTGTGACTCAGGCACCCGACTCTATTCCTGTCCTATCCCTGACTCAGCGTGTGGCTCCAGGCAGGACACGCTCCCACCATGGGGAAGGGGAAGTGGCACAGGGACCCATGGAGCAGAAACATTCACAGCCTGTATGGACCCCTCACCATGTGCCCCCTCAGTGGGGCAGGAGCACCCAGGGCACCTGCACTCACCCCCCAGCCCTGCAGCCCCTGCCTTGGGCCCCACGGGCTCTGCCTCCCGTACGAGGCGCCCCGACGTCGCGGGGATGGGCACGGCTGCCCACGTACCACACCCGGCAGGAACATTCCCTGCAGCCGCTTCCAGGAAGGGCTGGAGAGGAGGAGATGGGGATGGCGGGTTCGCACCAGCTCAGCACTTTCGCAGCCCTCGCCAGCCCCGTCACACCCGGCTCATCACACGCCTGCTCACACCCACCCCCCACGCCCGCCCCGGGCCCCCGGCCAAACCCACAGCAGAAAGGGTGGGAAAAAAAATAAAATCCAGTGAGCGACTGACCGTTTTCCAGCCCCACCACAAAACATTCCTGACGTTCTGGGCGCGTGTGCGCGCGAGGCCGCGGGTCACGCTTGGACTCGCCGGCGGTGGCGGCGAAGCCCCACCGAGGATGAGGGCGATGGCCCCTGTGCCAGGGCATGGCATTGCTCACGGCTCCCCAACGCAGCAGGGCCTGGGAGAAGCACCTTTGGGCTGGGCACAGACGGGACACAGCTCAGTGATGGGACCTGCAGGACCGGGATGAGCCAGAGCTGGGCAGTTGGTTGCCATCCCCCAGCTCGCTCCCAGCCCGGCAGGCACGTGGCTGAGCCGCAGAGTGCCCGGGCAGGCCGGCTGTGCCGTGGGCTGGGTGGTTGCCTATGGTTGGGTTTTACAGCCGCCAGCCCAGGGAGAGGCCACACTGCCCAGGTGAGGCTGGACCTGGGAAATCCCCGGGCTGTTGGAGCCAGGTTCTCGCCCAGCTCCGGCCGCTGCAGGGGGCGAAGGGCAGGTGTTTGGGGATGCCAGGAATCACCAGGCCCTGTCACCACCGACCCCACATCCAGGACTCCGGGGAGCACCATCCTGCCGGCTGCAGGGCAGGGGTTCCCTGTGCACGTGTGTGCCCGTGACCGGGGTGCACCGGCGGCTCCCGGGCGCTGGGGCAAGGAGGAAGCTGCCGACACAGACTCGCCTGTTTGTTTGTGTAATACATGAGTCATTCTACGATCACAACGTCCCCGCTCTCGGTGTCCCTGTCCCCATCCCTGTCCCCACCTGCCTGCGCTGACTCTGACTCACAGCTGGCCGTGACCCCCACACTGTCACCCGCAGGACTCCGGCCCTGTGCAGGGGCTGCAGCCCCACGGGGACACGGGGGGGCCACTCAGGGGGACAAACAGTGCCGGGCTTGGCAGCACCCAGGGCGGGAGCTGGTGAGGGCCGGGGTTAAGGGGGGTTCGCCAAGGCCAGCAGCAGCACCGGGCTGGGTCACGGGCGGTGACACAGGGCAGGAGGCCACAGGCAGCGTGGGCAGTGCGGGCCAGGGCGAGCTCAGCAGAGCCGGGGAAGCTGCACCAGTCATTGCGAAAGTGAATCTGGCGAGCGAGGTCTGGGAACGGCTGAGCGGGGAGGGGGCAGTCACTGCACCTTGCTCTGACTCACAGAGGCTGCCCGTGCCGTGGCACTGCCAACACAGCACCCCGGGCACTGCAGAGCACCGGTGACCCTGACACAGCACTGCTGACCCCCGATGCAGTGACTGAGGCACCACATGGCACTGCTGGCCCCTGGCTTGGCACCCTGGGCACACACACTGATCAACCCCCTCTGCAGCCAACTGTCCCCTGCCCAGGTCCTCCAGTGCTGCCTGTGGCACTCCGGACCCCCACCCAGCACTGGGCTGGCAGCCAGAGGAGCTGAGGTGGCCGAGTGCCAGGGGCAGGTGGAGCCACTGCCACACCCCAACCCACAGCACAGCCAGGGCAGGTGGAGCAGCCCCGGCCCCTGTGCAGACAGGAGCCCCACTGCATGGGAGTCTTGAAGCACTGCCTGGCACCGATGCCTGGGGGTGGCAGAGCTGCCCGAAACATCCCAGGAAACATACCTGAGCCAGAGCCCTGTGCCCAGCTGGGGCAGGAGTCAGGGTGGGTGCAGTGCCACCCCGAGCACCCGCAGCTGCCTCCTCCTCTCTGCCCGACGGCACCGGGGTGCCCACGGACCCCACGGCCCAGGGAAGGGGCATGTGCCCCCAGCACAGCTCTCAGCAGCCACACGGAGACCCCCAGACCTCGCCGTGACCCGCCGGCCCGGCCGCAGGTCCCACGGGCTCCACGTGGCCGTGCTGGCCGGAGTGACCAGGGGGTGGGGAGCGGCAGGAATCCAGGACTGAGTCACGGCTTCCTCTGCGAGCCCGTGAGTCACCCCGGCAGCTCGAGGCGCCCGGCCCGGCGTGCGGAGCCTGCGACGCACACACGGCTGAGTGTGAGGGCAACCCCCGGCGTGAGCACCCACCCACCCACCCATCCACCCCGTCAGCGCGGCCTCGGGGGCTCAGCGCACACACGCGTGTGGATGTGCCTGAGGGCACATGCCCCAACACGTGTGCGCACATGCACACGCGTGCTCTCACCTGCCCGTGTCCTCCACATGCACAAACTGCAGGAGGACCCATCTGTGCAAGGCACACGGGAGTGCAGCCATGTGAGGATCCACACTCAGCCCCACACCGAGCTGGGGCGCGGCCGTGCCACGCTGGTACCTCGGCCCCTGAGGCAGAGCCCACCTGTGGGGCCAGAGCTCACCTGTGGGGCTGGAGCTCACCTGTGGGGCTGGAGCTGCTCACCCATGGGGCCAGAGCTCACCTGTGGGGCTGGAGCCCACCTGTGGGGCTGGAGCTGCTCACCTGTGGGGCTGGAGCTGCTCACCCATGGGGCCAGAGCTCACCTGTGGGGCTGGAGCTACTCACCTGTGGGGATGAAGCTGCTCACCCGTGGGGCCGGAGCCCACCTGTGGGGCTGGAGCTACTCACCTGTGGGGCAGAATTCACCTGTGGGGCCACAGCCCACCTGTGGGGCTGGAGCTGCTCACCCGTGGGGCCAGAGCTCACCTGTGGGGTGGGAGCAGCAGCTTCTCCTGCACCTGTGGCTGTGGCTCCTCTCTCCAGATGCCCTGGGGAGGCAGAAGAGGCTGTTTGGAAGCTTCATCCAGTTCCACCTTCCCGCTCCCGCCCCACCCCGTGCTCCTGCTGCACTCCGGAGCTTTCTGCCACAACCCCCACGGGCGATGGGTGCCCACAGCAGCACATCTGTCCTCCCCACACAGCTGGGCCTGGCGTGCATGGAAGGGTGGGCACAGGGTCTGCACAGCCCACCCTCGTGTGCAGGATGGGTGCAGCCCCTCTGCCACCCTGCAGTTCACAGCCCTGGCACCCACCGCGCTCCCTGCGGGCACTCCCTGCAGCCCGCGGGGCGTTTCGGGGCGGGGGGGGTGATCCCCACTATTTTTGGGGACGGATTTGAACTCCGCAGCGCCGGAGCTCAGTGCCACGACCACAGAGACGAGGGGGGAGCGGGGAGAAGGTCAAGGTTAAAAGCTGAGCCAAGCCCGGCCCACGAGTGAAACCGCCGGGGCCGGGATGCTGCCCCAGCCCCGTGGGGGACCGGAGGGGCCGCCCCCGCCGACGTGGCAGCCGCTGCCGGCGGGAGCCTCGGGGGGCTGAGCCGGCGGGAGCCTCGGGGGAGCCCTCGCCCTCCCTGCAGCCGTGAGAACGAGGGGGCCCCCGGGCACGGACCCCCGGGCACGGACCCCCGGGCACAGACCCCCGGGCATGGACCCTGGGCACAGAC
>VWZG01002659.1:6427-62781 GCA_013396735.1 Grallaria varia
CCCCGGGATGGGCACCCAGGACCCCCCATGCCCGGCAGCCCCGCTGTGCCCGTAACTCCGGGATGGGCACCCAGGACCCCCCATGCCTGGCAGCCCCGCTGTGCCCATAACCCAGGGCTTCGTTGCCACCAGGTCCAGGGGTGATGCTGCAGCAGCTCGGGATGCTCCGAGCTCTGCAAAGGGCCCCTGTCTCTGTCCACCTCTGTCCCCCTCCCAGCCCCACATTCACACCTCAAACAGCCCCAGCTTTTGCCTCGCCACGTTTTCCTCCCTGTGCAGTTGGGTTTTCTCCCCCTCGTAGAACACAGTGCCAGGCTCTGACCCTTCATTATCCCAGCTGGCAGCTCCTCATCCTCCTCCCTTATCCCTTGTGCCATCACCCTCCGGTGCCCAAGGCCAGGCCCGGGCCTGGAAGGGAGGGAGGGAGGGATGGAGGGGGTGATTTGGGATGTCCTAAGCTGGAGGTGCAGCAGCTGCTCTGGGAGAGGGACTGGCACCATCAGACCGTGACAAGGACAAATTATTCTAATGAGCTCCCCTCTGTAAACGAGCCATGAGCAAAAGGTGCACAGGGGAAAAAAAAAAAAAGCCACGGGGGAAAAATCCACAGGGGAAAAAACCTATGCGGGAAAAAAACCCTGCAGGGAAAATACCACAGGGAAAAAAACCCCCACAGTGCTGTCACCGTGTTTCCAGCATCCCTCAAACCTGACCGGGGCCTTCCCACACCTGCATGACCCCAATTTAAGGGCACGATAGGGTGTAGAGTGTCACTTTTCCCAGGTGTGACCTGGATTAATAGTGAATTATTGGCGTCCAAGGCTTGGCCTTGGCACACAGGGAGGGGACACCTGAAAGGGGAGATGCTCCTGGTAAGGAGGCGGCAGCAGGAGCCGGCCTGGCTCTGGCACAGCCAACGCAGCCAGTAAATTTCCACTGGGGCAGCTCCGAGTTAATGAGCTCAGTGCGTGACCCCGGGAGCTGCCAGCGGTTGGGAGGAATTCCCCAGGAAGGCTGGGAGGGGACGGGGACCCGTTCTGGGCGAGCGTCCCCACGGGACAGGCCCTGGCCTTCCCTCTGCTCAGTGCCCCGGGGGGAGGCTCGGCGATGGCAAAGGGGGGCTGGAACACAAACTGGATGATCTGGGGGATTGGCAAGAGCACCAGCCCGGCTCTTGCTCAGTGAAGTCCCACCGGCCCTGCGAGCATCGTCTCCCCACGTGGGTGCTGGTGCTGCTGCGTCCACTCCAAGGTCAAGGGACAGAGCAGAGACCTCCCTGCTCCCCCCATCTTTAAAAAATAAGCCAAGATTTTACTTGATCCCTGGATTATTTTCACCTTCTCCACAGTCTGCTATTGTGGAGGTAGAATCCCCAGTTGGGCACTAAACCTACAGGCTCATGGGGACCCAGTGCCATCCCCGTGCCTGTCACCTGCTGTTTGAGAAGGGAGCCCATGAAAACAGCAGCTATTCCAAGGGTTTTACACTCTGGCGTGGTTTTATCCTTGATTTTACTCTGCCTGCTGCAGCCCCAGGATGCTGCTGAAGGCAGGACCAGAGCACGGAGCCACAGGGACAGCAGGGAAAGGGCCAGGCTGGACCCAGCAGAGGGGCTGTTTGTGTCCCGAGGTTTGGCTGGATGATTCACACGGGTGGGCGGAGGTGGGAGCTCCGGCAGCGTGGACGGGCAGTGTCTGTGCCAGGCTCATCCCGCCCTGGCACTGCCAGCCCTGCTGCAGCTCCCCAGGGCTGTGACGTGACTCACTGCTCACGTCAGAGCCAGCCGGGAGGGCACGGGAGAGCCCCCTCCCCATGGACCCCGAGCATCCCTGAGCCTCCTGCTGCTCCAGGCCACGGACACGGGGGGCTCTGTGCTCCACACTGACACCAGCCCCCAGGGCCTTTTCCAAAGCAGCTTTTCCTCCAGAAAAACCCACACGGTGCTGGAGTGGGAAGCCCCCCCGCCCCTGCCAGGGCTGGAGGCTGATCCCACCGGAGTGCGGCGGCGTTCCAAGGAGCTGGCCCGCTCCAAGCACCTCTTCCCTCTCCTCTTTCTTACCTACTCCCTGCTCTGACACTTCAACTCACTCAAGTGACCCGGTTCCTTCCTGTTTCCTGCTTCCAAACTCCACGCCAGCCATTTATCACCTTTCCCTTTTGAGTTTCCTCGCAGGGAGAAGCACTGAAAAGAAATGCACAACCTTATTGTCTGCTTGTTTTCCAATACAGTGAATTTATTATATGTTGCAAAATCAGCATTCAGCTTTTTTAGTGTACAAAAAAAGGACACTAGCTCTTAAGAAAAAAGATTAGGAAAGCTGAAGACTATGCTGCCTTGAAATTGTAACATTTTGGCAAAGTGAAAAGCTCTTTTGTAAACTCCAACTCCATGGCTCAATATAGTTTTTATCCACAGTACAATATTACAAAGTAAAACACAGTATCAATAAGTTAAGATCATACTTAATCACCTAGAACTGGTTTCTATTAACCCAAAAAGCACAAAATTTTGCCTAAGCTTCGTCGTCTCTAGAAAGAAAAAAATAAAATAAAAATAAAAAGGCAGATTCGACTACAATTCTTTAACACAGTCTGAAAGAAAAGTGAAGCAGGAAGTTGGTGGATGCTAATTGGGTCTCACAGTTTGGATATTCATTAAATATTTTCAGGGGGTCTTTTTTATATTCAAATTTCTTAGAAGTTCCAGAATATACATGTAAATGTACACAATACATCTTTGTATACAACTCTGTTTGCAAAAATATCTTATAGCAGATGTATAAAGATTGAGATCCATCTCTATCCCCCCAAGCAACAAAACAAACAAACAAACAAATAAAAAAAAAAAAACCAAAACCCTTTCAAAATTAAGGATCAGAAGTGTTTCCATGGAAGAATTTACTCATCCTGGGTTTGTAGCTGCTGCCTCTTCAGCCATCCCGAGTTCTGTGCTCCTCTGTGGTCGGAACGAAGCCCCCCCGAGCCCCAGCACTGGGAAATTCAGCCTGGCCACCAAAACACACGGAATTTGGAACCCCCGGCCGGCGATGCCGGGCACCGGCTGGTCTAGCAGTGACAGCCCCCAGCTGCTCCAGCAGTGACAGCCCCCAGCTGCTCCAGGGACTGGGGCAGCCCAGGTCCTCCTAAAGCCCCCTCTCCCAGGTCCCCACGGCTCCACCTCGGAGCAGGAATTCCCAGCCCTGGGAGGTTTGCTGGGATCAGAGCCTGGACATTGCCACCAGCCACCTCTCCCTGCTCAAGAAAGTCACGGCACAACCCCACGGAGCAGGAGGACAAAGTTTTCCAGACAAAGGCTCCTTGCCTTGGGAACTCCGGGGTGCTTTCAGCTTTCCCTGACAAGCAGAAGCATCAGAGGCAGGTGGTGCTGCACAAACCTCCCTGACCTCCAGGTTGGATTTGGGAAGAAGGGATGGGAGCAAAGCATTCCCCGCAGTGGGAATGCCCTGGGGAGGGTTTCTGGGGTGCTCACCCTACAGACCCCTCTCCTGCCCAGGTTTGGGTTCGAGGACCAGTGGGAAGTGGGGCTGCCCAGTGGCTGCCCAGTGGCTCTCCAACTGTCACATTTTCCTTGAAAAAAAGGGATGGCAAAGTCCACAGGGAGCACTGGATGCACAGGGAGAATAAAGTGACAAAGCAAAGCAGTGGCCTTGGGGATGTGACAATAATGGAATTATTATTAATAACAGTAATAATTTTCTCTTACTAATACAGCAGATGGACCCATTTTGGGTTTGGGGGCAGAAAAAAACTCATATACTCCCTGTGTAAGAAGAGTTTCCCTCCTTAACTCTGCCATTCTGCTCCTTCAAAGGGTGAAAGGCTCTTCAGTGCAACCTCCAAGGGAAGGAGACTCCACAGGGAAGGAATCCTTTACTTTGAGATAAACGGAAGCGGGAAGAAGTCAAATCCCCCAGGCTGGCAGGATTAAAAAGGGCAGAGGGGAGAGAAAGGAAGGAATAGCAGAGTTAAAGGATACCTTTGTGCTTTTTGGAGTGTTTCTCACACCCTGGCCATACTCTAAAATGTTCCCTTCAATCCAAAATAAGAGCAAAAAAAATCAGGAAGCAAGACTGGAGGGAGAAGCTGGCTGGATAAAGCACACCAGTGGAAGGGATCCGCGTGGGAAAACACCACCTTACTGCTCTCACACTGCTCTGAGAAGGGTTTGCTGCTGCTTTGGAAAGACACAAAAAGCCATTCCAGGAGAAAGCCTGGCACCCCCCACCCCCTCCTCTCCTGGATCAGGAAAAAAATAACTCCTCGGGGGGACTATTTGATAAGTTTTAGTAATACTGCAAGGAAAGGTTCTGAAACACTTGGCCTAAAAGGAAAAGGGGAGGCACAGTTTTAGAAAAAGATGCCTTTTTTTTTTCCCTTCTTTTTTTTTTTTTAATACAAAAATAGACCAGAGTCTCATCAGCAATTAATAAAGTCGGCTGCCTTGGTAGATAGAAAATTATAAAAGTCAAAGACAGGCAGGTGGAGGTGAACTGGGCAGACTGGGCCACACCTGCTGAGAAGCCACTGCGGGGGGTTTATGCCCGAGAAAATGCACAAGCAGGGGAAAAAAATGGGAGGTTTGGGGCTGGATTTTTCTTGGGGGGATCCACCTGTGCCTGAGCCCCGGGGGACCCCCCGTGCTGCCACCACCACCCCCCCAAGATGACAAAGCAGGGACAGACAAGGAGAGCTCTGGGTACTTGGTGTATTTACGCGGTGCCGGGAGCAGACACAGCTCTGGTTCCAACAGTCACCGTGCCGGGAGGTCACCCAGCACTCCGAGCAGCAATTCCAGTTCCTCACCCATTTGTAGGACAACCTGTAACCCAGTGGAGCTGGGCCGGGGTGGGGGGGAAATTACACTTCATGCCAACCTTTTAATCCATGAAAACTACAGATTCTTAACCTTTGGGAGCTTCGGTCACTTTAGGCAAATTTTTTTTCCCTTAAGTGTCAAACGCTGGCTTCAAATAAGCAGATTAATTTGTTTTATCCGTTTGTTACATTCCAACATTCAGAGAGGCTTTAAAAACAAAAAAACAACTCGGGAGGAGCGTGCTGGACGTGGACATGACAGACTCGGCATCGTAAGTCATCCCCCAGTTCTTCAACCACGAGGAATTAATGCTCATCTCTGAAAGGGATTTGGGTGTATAAAAGGGAACGTAACGTCCAGGTGACTGGATTTTTGTTTTGCCCTACCCAGTCCAGGGGGGAATGTGGCAGCTAAAACTGCTGCTGGTCATACTCTGCTATGAGTTTTTTGATGTGAGCAAGTTTGTTGTGGAGGTATTCGCAGCGGTTCTTCTCTTGGCTGTAATTGGGGTTAGTCTGGAAAGAAAAATGAAAATGCAGAGGTGGGAGGTGATTCTTCACAAAACCCCCAGGTGGGGTCAACACACCACAGAGAAATGCAGAGAAGCACGGAATGGTTTGGGTTGGAAGGGGCCTTAAGGATCATCCAATGCCACCCCCTGCCATGGGCAGGGACACCTTCCACCAGCCCAGGGTGCTCCAGCCTGGCCTTGGACACTCCCAGGGATGGGGCAGCCACAGCTGCTCTGGGCACCCTGTGCCAGGGCCTGCCAACCCTCACTGTCAACAATTCCTTCCCAATATCCCACATAAACCTCCCTTCTTTCAGTTTGATTTGACCAAGGAATGAAGCTTTTCAGGTATCTATTTAAAACAGACCTACTCTGCTGAAACAAAGCAAAGAATAAAATCCCTTTTCAGCATTATCCAGCTCCAGGAGCCTCATCCCAGGGCATGAGCTCACCTGAGTCAGGCTTAGCCCAACTGGGAGCAGCTGGGCTTCCAACAAGCACCATCTGCCCTCTGCTCCCACCAGGGAGCTTTGGAACAAAGATGAACATCCAACACGCAAGGAATCCCTTCAAAAAACTCCCAAATCCCTCAGGACAACAGGACTCAGGACCATATTCATAGATTTAAAAGGAAAGCCCCAAACCACTGCTGGTGTGTGGATGCTTTGCAAAAACCTTTACAAATTCAGTGTTTTTCACATGCCCCACGCACCAAAACCTGGGGGCTGTGCCCCAGACACTGCTCCCAGCCAGGACCTCGTGTACCAACCCCCCCGAATCCTGGAGGCTCCTGTTATCCCTCAGCCTGTGCATCTGAAACACAAACTGTTCTTTCCCTGGAGAGATAAAGGCCCTGATTTTACACATCCATTGTGCCCCGGCCACGGCTGAGCGCTCCCCAGGATCCAGGGAGCCCTCCCAGCTCCCCCTAAACCCTTCCTGAGCTGCTTTTTGGCCAGGCTGGAGCTGAACAAAGATCTGCTGGAATGCCTCAGAGCCTGGGTTTGCACTTGGCAAGGGCCCATCTCTTTCAGTCACACCAGGGGCACCACCCAAAAGCCTTTTGTGGCCAGCAATATTCACTTACCTTTTTAATTTTCCGATATTCCTGTAAAATTTGATCATGGATGGTCTGAAAAAAAAAAAGGGGGGGGAAAAAAAGAGGTTGTTATTTTCAGTTCTGCAAACCTCCTGCAGCAGGAAGTATTTACTGATGGCTCAATGTACACAATTCTTCCAAATTCCAACGGGAATCTGGTCCCTCCATGACTTCCCTGGGGAGATTTGATGGCTACAACCAGTCTCTGATTCCATGAAAATGCTGGAGCACTGAAAGGTCAGGCCCCACTCCCCAGCCATGAGAACTACCTGTAAGAGGGCACCTGAATTCCAGGATAAATGACATTCCCAACGCTCCGACTGATTCCTCCCCCAAGATACAAAAGCAATCCAGTGAGGAATCATGGAATTTTGCAAGGAGAGGGGCAGGCTGCGTGAGGGAGGAAGCTGCGCCCAGCACAATAGGTGCTCTGTAAAAATCTGTTTATTATACTCAACAAGACTCACTTTTTCAAGCTAATGAATGGCTAAAACTCTTTAAAAATCACCCTGACAAGTCCAATAGTGGTGCACTATGAAGATCAAAGGTTCCAGAAGAACAGATGACCCCGTGCTAACTCCCCTTCCAGCCCCGATACGCTCCCATATGTGCAAATATGAGTTTTCTGGCCGGGATACACTAATAGCTTCCAGCAGCTTTTGGCTGAGGACGCCAATTGTCTCACTGAGGCCTTTCCTTGTCAACAAGTCCCATGATGTGGCTCCAGCCTGGAAAGGGAACAGCACAGAGCTGGGAGAAGGACAGACCCCAAAGCTGTCGGCTGTGTGCACGTTCTCCACCGCTTCTGGGTGGAATTCAGCCACCAGCCCACCCCAAAAGGAGCAGATTAATGAGCTGCAGCACTGCCAGGGGCAGGAGGAGGTTTTTAAGGTGTATTTCTCCCTGTTTGTACCTTATATTCTTCAGAGCCCTGCAAAAGCTGCTTCAGCTTGGCATCCAGCTGCGTGAACCGTCGGGTTATCCGCTCTATCCGGGCGTGCAAGTCTCTGTACTCGTTGTACTCCGCGTTGAAGTCGTTCTTGTAGCTCTGACGCTGCTCCGAGGAGGAAATGGCTGTGTATTTTCTGCAGGGACAAGGGTTTGGGGAGTTGGTTTAGGGGGAAATTCCCTCCGGGAAGTGGATGCTGAGCTGCCAAGGTGACTGAAAAACCAAGTCAATGTGTGGTTTGGAATCACTGAGATGGGAGATCGGGAAGGAATTGTTTTCCAGGGAGGTCAAGGCAATAATCCTGAGCTACCTCTGCTCACTGAGAGGGTGGGGAGGGACTGGAAAAGAATTCCCAGAGAAGCTGTGGCTGCCCCATCCCTGGAAGTGTCCAAGGCCAGGTTGGAGCAATCTGGGCTAGCGGAAGGTGTCCCTGCCCATGACAGGGAGTGGCACTGGGTGGGCTTTGAGGTCCCTTCTGATCCAAACCGGTCTGAGATTCCATGATTAAGGCTGGAAGAACCCTCCAAGGTCAAATCCAACCATTCCCCCAGCACTGCGAAGCCCACCACTAAACCGTGTCCCCAAGTGCCACATCCACACTGAAATCCCTCCAGGAATGGCGATTCCCTGCTCCAGGGCCTAACCACCTTCCAGAGAAGGAATTTTCCCTGGTATCCAATCTGAACCTCCCCTGGTGCAACTGGAGGCCATTTCCTCTCTGATGCCCTGATTTGCATTACAGCAGCAAAATTCAGAGGTGACTGCCAGGATTATTGCCTTGACCTCCCTGGAAAACAAAACAATGTTTGCTCCCAAACCTTCCTATCTCTGCCAGATAGGGCGGAATACGCAGGTACACGGAGCCTGGGAGCAGCTATGGGTGGAGGAGGACACGCAGATAGAGCTGCTACAGCTCTGCTAACTCCTGCTGTCCCACAGAACACGGAGTTCTGCCTCCGTGCCAGCCATTGGAACAGCAGGAATACGATGCTTCCAGTGTTTAAGGCTATAAAGGAACACAAAAAGCATTGCAAAACGCTCACAGGGTGATTATGTGGCAAGAGCACGACAAGAAAACCCCGGTGAGGAGCTGGACTTGATTTCCAGCACCTTCTGGAGACGCCCAACGCGCCCCGAGCACAGCACAGGAGCTCACGTGGGACACAAGTGCCTTTGGGGCCCTCTGGGAGTTATTCAGCTCCACAAAAAACCATTAAACCTGACTTTTACAGCCCTCCCTGAAGGTAAAAGTCATCTTTTGGGTGGGGGTGACTCCCAATTTGCCTCCCTGACTTGGCTGCAGCAGCACCAGCTCAGCGCATGAACATGTAAAAGCTAATTTAGGCCTCCCATTAAGGGGGAACTTTCACTCTTTTTAACTTTTTAAGCACTTTTTTAAGTGCTTTAGCCTTCAAGAACTGGCTCCCTGCTACGGGTTGGGATAAAGAAGCATCGCCACAGGACGGGAGGTTAGAAAGTTGCCCTCTACCAGCACAAAACATTCACCATCATGATTAAAACAACTCTTAAAATGTGTGACATCGTGACATCTCTTACAGTTTAAGGATCTGAGGAGCAGAGCAGTTGGATCCCCCCAGAAGGTGAGACCACAGATCCCAGAGAGCTCAGAAACCTCACACTGTTCCTTTGGAGAGGGACCAAGGAGCTGTAATATCCCTTTGTAGGAGGGAGCGGCACATCCCTGAAAGAAAATCCCCTCCCAGCCACCCAAATTCTTCTGAATGGCCCTAAAAATGTCACCTCCAAGGGGCTGTTCGGGGTTCATACAGCCCAGAAAAGCAGGAACCACCCAAGAAGCCTTTAACTCCTCCACTGACTCCTCCTGCATCCCCTGTCTCCCAGTGATCCCAGCACAGCCAAGGCAGCTCCGATGGAATCCAACCCCAGGCTGTGACAAGCACAGGGAATATCCCCCCCAGCTACACTTCTTCCCCATCCCAAAGCTTTGCCTGGAACAGGTTTGGGGTTTATGCAGATTCAAGGCTTTGTGTACAGGGATTTTTGGAGTGGATTGTTTTATTAACCTCGAGGGAATCTGATTAAAGAGTCAAGAGGTGAAACAACTCTCATCCCACCCCAGGGGTTATAACCTCCCCTTAAAGAATATTTCACTGGTTTATGCAGATGATCTTGGCTCTGGAGAGGGGAAGAATTAGCAAAACTCCCCAAATCCTTCCTTGCCCTGTCTTCCATAACATTAAAGCAGATTATTTCCTCTCAAAGTTTCCAGCTGTAACACGGAGATGTTTAATCCTTTCAAACCCCTCCGAGGTATAAAATGTTTCTTGAAGTACTGCAACAATCAGTTTATAGGAGATAAACCTCCACAAGGAGGTAAAGAACAGATCTGATATCAAGTTCAGTCTCTACTCTTTTTTAACCCACCCTACAAAGTTCTATCAAATAACACAAAAGTCCAACAAAAATCCCCAGTGCAATGTGATTTTTAGCTTGAAACATGATCCCAAAGTGATGAAGCAACTGATAAAAATACTTACAATAAATAATCTGGCATGTCTGAAGTTGATGTTGGTACATTAGAATTATTGCATGTTCCATTTAAACCTGAAAAAATAAAGACTTGTTTACAGATGCTCTTAAACTTCAAAGCTCTTTGCAAATCAACTTCAAACTCATAAACTTGTCTGCAACACACAGTTTATGGAATTCTAAAGGATTTCTGTTTTGCTTGGAAGTGACAGAGATAGAAGAGCCACAACAAGGTGGCTGAAAGTTCAAGGCTCCTCTACTATTTGTCTGTCAGCAAAACAACACCAACATCAGCCAGTGCAAAAAAAATGTGCATTTAATTGGCGTATAAACAGTGCCTGGAGTGGGATAACACTGATAGCACCGCTGGGAATGGGCAAAACACGTTCTGAGGGGAGAGATCAGAGCTGAGAAAGGTGAACATTCTTTTCTCCTGCTTCTACGCTTTACAGATTCCTAGAGGAATATTCCAGGTGCAGATTCCTGCTGTTAATAATCCAGAGTCCTACAGGGCACCACAGAGAGGTTTACAGGGAATGCAGCTCTCTCTTCACACTAATCCAAGTGTTCCCAGCTCCAGGAAGTGGATTCAGCATCAATAAAGGCTCAGCTAAGAATATTCAGGAGTTTTAAGTGAAGGGAGCAAAGACTTCAGGAGGAAGAGGATTCTGAGTGAGCCAAACCCAGACCCACCCTCAAGGGAAACCAAGCACTGCAGGGTAAATCTGGGGGAAGAAGGCAAATGGATCCAGGTTTGAAAAGGGACATTTCTCATAAATTATGTGTTACACTCCAAGTCCTCACCAGAGTCGGCTGCACAGAGGCTGAGTCAGCAATAATCTGATTGGATCTTTTTAAAAGCTGTTTTCCCCCTGAATTTTCACAGAAAGGCTTTCCTGGGCAGGATGGGAGAATGGCACAAACCCAGGCTTTATAAAAACATCCCAGCCTCAAATTCCTGCTGCAGACAATCCTGTCTTTCCCTCCTTTCCTGGCCCCACTGTGGATGATGCAGAATGTGAGCTAAGGAAGGTTTAAGGATTCTGGAGGAGAAAGGGAGATGAGGAGGTTTGTTTTGTCTGTGAGTGCCACCTACTGACGCTGAAAGGACCCCAAAGGTCCCTCTGGAAGAAACTTCCCAGGAGAAACTTCCACTTCTAGTGGGAAGTGTCCCTGCCCATGGCAGATGAGCTTTAGTGTCCCTCCAACCCAAACTTCCTGTGATTCCATGAAACTCTTCCCTACAACCCAAGAGGGACATGGGGAAGGAGCAGGACGAGGCACAAAGGCACCGAAGGAAAAGCTCCCAGTTCTGGCTGTCCAGGATCCAAGCAGGACTGACCACATCCTGTTTGTGATTGCTCCCAACCCAGCTCGGATTCATTACCTCCCAGACAGCAGCAGGAACAAAAACTCCTGCTAATGAACTGAAATCCAGGCATTGAACTGGAAAGCCAGGCAGAAAAGGTCTGGCAAAGGATCGACAACTTCAGAGTCTGGAGTATTTGGGTATTGATAAGAAACAATGACAAAATAAAAATCAGAGAGAGAACATGTGTGTGTCCAGAATGACCCCAGAGGTACACAGGGAGCAGAAACAACGTGGAAGGAAGCCAACATTCCCAGAGAAAACTGGGAGTGACACAGAAGAAGGGTAAAGTTGAAGAATTAGCTAAAAAGCTGGTCCTGTCCTTAAAATCACTGCTGAGCCATCAAAATGCTTTTGTAGGTGCTACAAATAGTGCGAGGAAGGTGAGGGCTGACAACAGCTCAACCCCAAGGCCTTGGGAACATCTCCCTTTCCAGGAATCCAAGCGATTCATTTCCATTTTGAGCATTTTGTCCTTTTTGAGCCAAAATAGGAGGATTTTCATGCACCAGGCACGAGGAGAGATGTAGAAAGTAGTACCAGGGCAAAGGAAAACAAGATGGATTCAAAAAGAGCTTTAAAAGATATTCCCAGAGGCTGCAGGGCAAGACTCAGTGCTCTGGGGAGCTGTAACCAACAGCAGAAAACATAGAAGCAGCAGGAAAGGGAATGGATGGGATTAGCCAAGAGATACTCTCTGCCCTGACTTCTGAGAGCTCCCAGAACTGACTTTGCAAAGGTCGGTTATGGAAAATGTTTGTGTCACACCTCGATGGGTACGAGGGTCCCTGTTGTGTCAGTCCTTGAATAAATACATTTGGAGTCCTAGTGGGACATACAAGGAAGCTCTTCCTGACTGGAAGGGCTGGTTGGATACTGCTTTCACAGCATTTATCACCACGTTTATCTATCATTTCTTTTGTATCCGGTATTAAAAGCTTTTGTGACTTAACTTTTCATTAAAAATCAAACCAACAGCCGCCACAACACCCAACACAAGCGCCATGAGGAGCTGCTCTTCCCAGGTCTTTCATCCTCACAGATTATCCCAGCTTTTAATTTAACCAGGAGAAACATGACACGCTCTGAGGCAGTTCCAAACAGCACGAAAGGTTAAACAGGAAAAACCTGATATCCTCTCTGGAGAGGGAGCACATTTGGTGATTTGCAGGCAGGACAGCGCTGGCATTTCACTCCCCACGGTCTCTGGGAGCAGCCAACACCAAATCCTCTCTCCAGCCCATCCTTACCTGTGACCTGCTCCTGGGGAACGCTACCTAAGTCAGCATTTTTTATTACTTCACAGTTCTGCTTCTCCTCTTTGCACTTCTCCTCGCTGCTTTTCTTCTCCTTCCTCTCCTTCTCCTTGTCTTTGTGCTTTTTGGATTTTTTCTTGCTTTTGACGTAGGAGCCGCAGTTGTGTTTGCTCGTCTGGGCACAGTCTGTGGCCGGGGGGTGGCTCAGCCTCTCCGTGGCCTTGCTGCTCTCACAGTCTCTGCCGTTGTGAGCCAGGTCGTTGCTCACGTCCGAGAGGGGGTCGTGTGGCCTGGGCAGCTCCAGCAGCGGGAGGCTGGAGGAGCTGGAGCCGCCCGACTCCGGGAGCGGCGGCGGCGGCAGGGCGGGGGGCGCGGGGGTCTCCTTCCCGTTGGAGGAGTTCAGCTTCCCGTTGAAGGTGGGCTGAGTTCTGTGAGCCAAATGCGAGATCCTGGGCTTTTTGTTGGCCAGGGGGTCGATAAACTCCAAGGGTTGGGAGCGTTTCTGAGGAGGAAGAAGGAAAAGCGAACGCTGGTGAGGGTTGGTGGGCAGAGCTGGATGTGGTTACCACTAGGTGGTGGTGCAAGGCAGGGAAGAAGGGAAGTTATTCCCAGGAAAAGCAGCTGATCCATCCCAAACTGCTTCCTGACAGCCTTCCAGAGCCTATAGCTTGGTGGGAGAGCTTAAAGAATGCCACCATCCCATCAGGAATCACTGTCCTCCCACACTATCCACATGCAGGCTGCTCCCACTGCAGCCTGTTTCCAATCCAGCCCTTTGGAACTCAAACCCTGAAGCCTCCCCCTGTCCCAGCCAATTAGCAGAGCTTGGGAACATCCCTGGAAGTGTTCAAGGCCAGGGCTTGGAGCAACCTGGGCTAGTGGAAGGTGTTCCTGCCCATGGCAGGGGGTGGCACTGGGTGGGCTTTCAGGTCCCTTCCAACCCAACCCATCCTGGGACTTCACGACAAAACCCTCCGTCCTGCTCATGGCACAACATTCAGAGCACCCCAAATTCCCTGCAGCAAAGGAAAAAATGTGCTCAGCCCTCTGGGGCAGGGAGGGCACTCACCAAGTTCTGCATTTTACTCACTGCCAGCTCTGAGGTCACCAACTTCGCCCCTGCAACCCACTCCTTCCTCTTCTCAAGAACCGGGCATTGCCCGGAAGAGGCGAGGAAGTGGCAGCTGCTCAGTTCTCAGAATTTCAGGCAAAAGGGGCCATTTACTGCACTTTAAAACCCACGTCACAGGGGCCAACGTGACCCGAGTAACCCTTTCTTTTAAACAAGTACAAAGAGGGAAGTTGTTCCCCGCTGTCCCTGCCAGCGGGACTGCCACGGGCAGGGCTTGGAGCAGCTCCACGTGCCCACACCTCCTGGGAGGCAGCTCCACAGCCTGGAAAAGCTGCTTCATGGAAGAACCCATCCATCAGGCAGCAGAACCTGAGCCAGACCCACGGCTGTGGGGCTCAGTCCAGACTGTGCCAGCGCCCAAATTACCTTGGCCAGCCCTCAGTGTGTGCCCACCTGGCAGAGCCGGGCTGCAGGAACTCTTGAGCAAGGATTATTTAGTGCCCAGAGGAAAACAAGGGATAGTTCTGGGTATTTCTTTTGGATAATTCATTATTTTCCTTCTGTCTCAGGCAGGACTGTGACGTGTTTGCAAATGGAAATGTTATTCCACCGCAGAGGTGCAGCTGAAGGTGGCTCCAGGAGCCCCCAGTCCCCTCCTCCTTCCCCCCCTGGTTATTATGATTTCTCTTTGTTAACTCAGGGGTCTCTGGGACACATCTCCGGGCCAGGAATCCTTCCCACCTGTCAAGGTGATTAGGAAGAGGAGCTGCTGGTTCTGCCACTGAGCTCCAGGGGCCAGGACAGCACGTCCGACCGGCTTCACAACATCCCTTCCCAGAACACTCAGTGTCCATCTCCCGAAGGAGGGGCCCTCTCTGACGACAGGTCTCGGAACAGGTCACAAAACCCCACAAAACTGCCACATTTTGCTGCCTTTTCCCTAAACCCAAATACCAGCTTCACCTCCCTGGTTATGAGGTGTCTGTGCATCCCATTCCTGTTCAGCCAGGCTTCCTCAGAATTACCACACCAAACCTTTCCTTCAACCTCATTCCACAGCTGAACTTGCCCAAAGTATTTCGCATTCCGGACTCCCAAATCCCAGTCCCTCTGCTGGCACTGCACCCACTAGCAGCCATCCCTTTCTAAACAGAAACTACAGCTAGAGAGTATTAAGAGTGACAGCTCACAACGCTGTGGTCTGGTGTCTGACACAACAGAACCACTACTGGGAGCATTTTGATTCCCCATCTGGTCGTCCCCGTTTCACCAGCCTTTTCTAAATCCAAATTCAATCAAACCACCCAAAGTTTCAACTGGGTCATCTCAAGAGACCAAAAATGCCCCCCTACAGACCTTTGAGTCTTTCAAACTACAGACTGCCAGAAGCAAGATGATTTTTCAACCTTACTTTTTCCAGGATCAGTTCAAACACACACAAGACCGACCTGTTAACAGCACCGTGTGCTTCCAAGCTAACTTGAAGGTGATCTTTATTCCCCAGGAACATGCCCACAGCAGAGCAGGAGAGGATTTGGAATTAGCTACCTGGCAAACAAGTTACACAGTCCTTGTTCTCAATAGAGAACTGCCTCCCTCTTAGTGCCAGAAAGCACATAATTTCTTTACCTGCTAATATTCTTTGCCACTAATCCTCAGTGCGTCTGTCCAGACAAGTAGGAATTACACATTCCATTGGCAGGAGAAGAATAAATACTCAACTTGTCTGGGCTGACCCACAGTGGAGAAGGGAAGGAGGCATTTCACAACGGGAGCAACGCCTGTGCCACAGATACTGGGAGAACTGGGGACACGGGACGTGGCTCCAACAGGCTTTATTCTCATGGAAAAACAGGCAAAGTGTTCCTTTCACAGCTTCGTGCACTGGCATCCCCAACCCAAGAGCAGACCAACCTGCCCCTGGATCTGTCACGGCAATTAGGCTGCAAAAGGTCAAGGATTTTAATAACCCAACCGTGTGTTTTGGGAGCTGCTTATTACGGCTTCGTTCCACTCAATTATTAGTAATGAGGAAAACACGAGCTCGTTCTCCCAGGAACTCCGAGAGGGATGTAGGCACTGGGAAAAGAATTTAGCCCTTCCAACTAAACCTGAGACACACTGTCAGAGATCCTTCCCCACAGGCCCTCGCTGAGACACGGCCAGAGGAGAAACAGATGCGGAGGAAACCCAGAATTAGAGTCCAACTTAATAAAACAGAAATAACCCCCCCCGACCTCCTGAGCCGAGGGGCCTCCGGCAGCAGGTGATTACAGGGTGCAGACAGGCAACAGCTCAGCCTGGACACACGTCCGGCGGCCAAAGGCATCAGGAGCAGATGGATCCGAGGGCTGGCCCCACCACCCCGGGATCACCCACCTGAGGGGGAGAGCTGGAGTTCACGGTGTCTTTCGGAGGGCTCAGGGAAGGTGCTTCTCCTTGGAAACCGCTACTGTTCTGGGGCTGGAAGAGCTTCCTGGAAAACAGAGGTTGGGGCCCTTCAAATCCTGTGCCTGACGAGGCAACAGATGGCATTCCCCATTTTTCCTGGAGCCAAGAGCCTTTTCGGGGCTCAGGATGAGATGCCATGAGAGCAGCTCGTTCAGGCACCTTTGAGCCCTGACCAAACCCAGGAAGAAGAAACTACTACAGGAAAACATCGAGGACAAACTGCAATTCCTGATCTCTTCCTTGGTTTTCCCAAGAGCTTCTGTGATTCCCTGGGAACACCTTGGACCAGCACTGCCAGGGAGGGAGGAGGCAAGGCTGAGCTCTCAGGCACACAAGAGGATTCCCTCCTGAGGATGGAATTTTACCTCCTTTCTCCTGAACTTGTGATGTAAGAATTACAACAACTTAACTACAGCCTTAGAAACTTAATCTACACGGAGATTAGTAAGACTGGCATTGCATTTTAAAGTGTAAAGGATATAATACGTTATTCTTCTGATTGAAATACAGCCCAGCAAGACATTAATTAAACCAATTTCTGCTGAGTTTTTGCTTTACACAGTTAAAACTGACTTCACAGGACAACTCGGAAAGCAAAGCTCACTGAAAAGGGGCTGAAACTCAAGTTCAGACATTGAGGAGTAAGTTCTCCCACTCATCAGCATCATTAAAACAACATTTTATGGGAACAGCAGTCCTTTCAGCAGCGAGCCCCTCCGGGTCCAGGAAAAACAGCAACAACAGGAACTGTGGAGGTATTATTGGTCCACTAGGATTTACATTTAGGGCTTCACAATAATACTTTTAAGTTGCATCATGCAACATGGACCTAACTCTGGGCTGTACTTGTGGTATTTGACAAAGAATAGAAACCTCTTGCAGCAAAAAAGCACAATTATAATCACTTAAGTGCTTTAATTCCCCTTCAGCCTGGGTCTGTGCTTCCCCCCCAGATCCTGGGAGCACTTTCCCAGCCCACCAGCTTTGCTCAACTCTTCTCACACAAGACTGTCCACATATCAATCATCCAGAAAAAAGCCCCTACTGTTGCATCAAGTTACAGCTGACAAACTGGGAAAAAAAAAAAAAAGATTCAGGGTTAAAGGTTTTAATAAAGTAGCTCTGCAGTCAGTTTGTCACCAGCTGTGGAGCCTAAACAACCAACTTCTAAATTCTTCCACAACAAACTATAGTCAGCATTAAAGCACATATTTTTTAAACATCAGGAAGATTATTTCAGAGATAACGCCCATGACTTGACAAGATTTTGCTTTTAACCTGAGCTTGAACCTTGGGCTGTATTGCAGCAATATTTAGACATCATTTAGTCACAGACACCCTGGCTTTGTTTAGTCTTATTTAGAACAACCTCAACAGCTCAAGGAAAGTACTTGGGGATTGTGAAAATGGGAAGGGGACAGTGATATTGCAGAACACCCCAGTGAAAGTGGCTTTTTGGGGGCTGGTTCATCAGCCTGAGCAACCTTGTCATGTCTCCTCATTGTTAATTATGGATTTAAGAGGAGAATGAAAGACAAATGGGTTCAGTTCAGCAGCTTTGTACCAGCTGAAGATCTCATGGGATCCTGGAATGGTTTGGGTTGGAAAGGACCTTAAAACTCATCCAGTTCCACTCCCCTGCCACAGGACCAGGTTGCTCACACCAATGGAAGGACGGAAAGCACACACAGGAGGCAAACTGAGCTGCTCTAACACAACCCCAGCAAGGTCCACCTTTAACATTTGCAGATGTTCTCATCACTGCAGCTGCTGACCCATCCAGTGGCCACTGGCCCTGTCGAGCAGGAGGACGGGGAGCAATTGGTTGGCTCCAGGCAACGACGGCGACTGGCGACGTAAATCCACCGTCTGCTGCTGCTGCCTGGGCCCTTTTTGTGCCTGTTTTTCTCCTGTCTTCAACCCTACATGTTTTTTCCATTTTGGAGCCTCATTACCTGCACTGGCTGAGCGGGGCTTTGTTTGTACTGTTGAATACATCCTTTCCAAAGTCTATTTTTAGGCCTTCTCCTAGCTGAACACCACAATTCTAGAAAAAAAGCAGTAAACTTTGCTTTCTTCAGGGAGAAATTCACTTGGTTTTTTCAAAAGCCATAAAGATTGCACGGCAGTTGTATTTCTCCTTTTAATTATAATTTAACATCAAGGCCATTTAAACAAGTTTGACTTTTCTTTAGCACACCAAAAGCACTTGGGAGTGCAAATTTCTGTTGGTTTAGCAAAAGTCTCATCTCCAAGTCAATTGTGCTTTTAAATCATGGGAACTGCAACAAACAGAGCACACTCTGCTTCATCTCAGCCAAATGTGCAATAAAATAAGGCACAAGTAAAAGCTCTGTCTGCATTACAAAATCTGTACCAAAGCACTGAAAACCCTGGGAGGGAAATACAAACACTCAGAGAGGAATTCTCCCGGAGAAACCTGGGAGATTTGTCTCCCTCCCTGCTGCCTTTCAAACCTGGAGGAAAAGGATCCATAGAGGAAAAAAGTCGTTAGCAACTAAGGATCAACTGACTCTGTTAAGGGCTGTTTTTGGGAAGGGACATGGGAACAGGTACCCCTTGGACACAGAGGATCAGCAGCAGGACCACAAGCACGTGTTTTAGGGGATTTATCCCTACAGAATTGCCTCCTGCTTTTCCATGCATCCTTTATCCAGCCAAATCTGAACCTCAGGGATGCGGCTGTGTGGTATCTCTCCCTGCCTTTAAACACTTTGGCCTGCACAGGAAGCCACGTGCAAGACGTGGAAAAAGGGTTGCAACAGAGAGTTGAGCTGGACACATTTAACCCAAGGTAACTTCACTCCAGCAGCTCTGCTCCCTATCCAGGTGTCCCTCAAGATTTTAGTACAATGATTTAAAGGCAATCCAGGACCAGGACCTGCTTGGATATTCAAGTTTAGTCAACTTCTCCATGTGCCTGATGTTAAAATAAGTCAAACACTCAACTCAGAGATGTCAGTTCTCCTGATTTACAGCACCTGCCCTGGCCCAGGATTCTCAAGCTCCAGAGAAGATGGGATAATTACCTAACGAGGATCCTCTTCAGCAACTGCTGATCTCCTTCTGAGTAGCCAGGCCAGTCCTTTTGCACTTCTTTGTATACACAATCCTTCAGTGTGAAAGTGCTGTCCTTGGCACTCAAATTTGCCACCTGAAACAAAAGTAATTGGTAAAAGCATCCTTAGGGTTTAATTTTCTCACTTACTCTAACAAACATGAGCTAAGATGAAGGCAAAATCTGAGCACACTTAGCAGTTAGTAGTGTCAGAGAACAAGGACTTTAATATTTCCTTTCCTGATTATTAAGGTTATTTAATCAAACTGTGCCTTTCCTTCTGTCTTGTCACCGCAATAATTTATAATGACTTCCTAAAGCATATCCAGTTTAGTGGGAAATAAGTCATATCTAAAGAGATGATTCAGCTCGGGTAGCCTGGACCAGCACAACAGCAGTTTATGGAAACACCTGGAATTAAACCTTAATGGGAACAGGCAGTTCACCCACCACATCAGTGCCACAGCCAAAACAGGGCACTTCACGGCTGGGAGAGCAACTCTAGCCATGATAATTTAGTTAACAATTGCCAGAAGAGAATTTCTCACTGAAGAGCCAGTAAAAGAGAGGTGACAGAGCTGCTTTCCCGGGGCGAGGAGAACGTGGATACACTGCACTGGATCACATGGATTCCACAGAGAACTTTTCCAAGGGTACTTCAGGGCAAGAACAGAACCTGTGATGTCCAGCCTCAGCACTGCAGGGAGCTCAGCACACTTGACCAGCAGTTGCCTGACATTTTATCCAATTCTATCCTGTGGAATTTCCCCACAAAACCCCTGCCTGGATAGGAAACACTGCTGGAATGGACAGGACTGGATTAGAATGGAAACAACTTGTTCAGAGTTATCCCAATTGGATCAATCTTTCCACAGCTTGACTGAAAATTTAACTTCTTGCTGCTGGATCCACATCTGAAAAATCCAGTGCTGGCACAAAGCAAAGAGCTCAAATGAGGCTTTCACTGATAGTGAACCACTCTTAGATGATTCATGGAATGGTTTGGGTTGGAAGGCAACTTAAAGACCATCTTGTTCCATGAGCAGGGACACCTTCCACTAGCCCAGGCTGCTCCAAGCCCCATCCAGGGGACACTTCCAGGGATGGAGCAGCCACAGCTTCTCTGGGCAACTTGTGCTTGCAGAGCACTGCAACTTTAAAATGAAAATAAAGCTTTAAAAGTGTTTTTGAAGAGGGACACAGAGGCCCAGGTGCCAAAGGCTCTGCCCACAGTCAGGCTGATCGACTGGCCAAGCCAGCAGCTGCATCCCAAATTCCCTGCCTGAGCCCCTCAGCCTGAGGAGTGTTACCCTTGGAAGTGGGAGATGTTTTTGTTCAGTCCATGAAGATGTTATGCATCTGCTATGGGATTAAGGCTCTCCACGGCTCCCTCTGTGCAGGAGGTGGCTGTGCTTAGGGATTTTATTATCCACACAGCAGTAAAATGCCTCAAAAAACAAGAGGAGGAGTGGAAAGTCTTGAATTAATTGAAGATGCTGCTAATTCCTCTGCTTATGCTTCAGGGAGACTACAACCTAATACTAAAAATATTAAACATCTAGGCATTTCAAAGCCAAAAGCTGCACAACTAACACAGCAAACACTCCTGATAAGAGAAAAATAGAAAGCCCGCTTATCAGTTTACATGACAAACACTTTGTTTTTCCTTTCAGTTCTGTCAGCTTTCCAAGCTCCTGAGCCAAAATCCCAGCAGAATTTGAGCTGTGTTTTACACTGAGGTATCCCTGTAAACACGCCCAAGACACAAAAGCAAAGCCAGGTTCTTTTACGAGAACTCTCCCGGAATTTCTCCGGGTCCTGCCTGTTCCTGCAGCGAGGGCTGGAGCCCGGGAAGAACAACTTGGATTTTTTTTCTCCTCCACGGAGCTGCTACCTCCTTGTTTTGCTCGTGTGGGACTCTGGAAGCTCCACCCCAGCCCTCCCAAAAATAGAAGCCTTGCAAAACGAGGCAAAAAGGCCGTGAGGAACACAGAGTCCTGCGAGAGATGCAAGAGCACAATGAAACCCACACCTCGACGGATTTAGACGTGTAGCTTTAACACAGCCTGTAATTTTTAGCTTATCTCTGTCTGCCTGTGGATGGGAGCCCTGGGAGGGCTGAGAGGGATTAACTTTACGAGCAACACCTTTCCAGCCAAATCAGCATTTAGCCCAACGAGGGGCCCCGTGGCCGCGGCCGCACGCGCCGAGTCCCTGCCAGGGCTTTGGGGGAGCATCACTGCAAAGCGATTATCACAAACACAGGCTCTGGCCTGACACCTGTTTATGGCACTTAAAAGGTGCTCCGAAGAGAATTCAGGCGCTGCTAGAAAAATGAAGGGCTCCGGGATTAAAATCTTAAGGAAGGAGCAAGTTGTGCCAGCTGAACTCTGCTTTTAATATGACCTGCCCTGTGCCCTTGGGCAAACTAAGTCCTGCCTTGCTCTTTTCAGCTGTGGAAAGGAGTAAACCGAACAAAATACAGAGTATTTACCAGAATATATTCCAATACAGAAGAGGGCAGCTGCAACACTTAAATAGCCACGATGTGTTTAACAAAGCAATAAAGGCATTTACTGCAAGGCCTAAAATGGCACCTTCAGTGACTCCAAGTGTTAGGAACTGGTTCAGCTTGGAGACAGCCCTCACACTTGACACACAAATAACGTGCTTGGCAAGAAGCTGCACGATTCTCACACCTAACCAGTGGCACTCCTGAGCAGGAAAGGCTCTGAGCAACACAAAAGAAGAGGGCACATCTTCTCCTTCACACAGAAGAACTTGTACCAATACAGAGTGTTGCTCCTTTATGCCCACGAGAATAAAAATACATACATTTATAGGTTATAAGTTGTAAATCCTCTGTAATATAATTCTCCCCGTGACCAAGCAGAAGTGCTCCTCTTAAAGGACTGATCTGGTGAGCCAAAATCATCCAGCTTGGCTGCACCCTCCTAAGGGGGAGAGGCTCCTGTTATCTCTGAAACAGCACCCTGAACTGGGAACTGTGTCACCCATGGCCTTCAGAGACACCCTGAGCTGCAGTCTGGAGATAACAGGTTACACTGACACAGGAGGGTTCTGAGAAGACATTTCCCTTTACCTAAATCGTTGCCTTGGTCAGAGTACAAACCTGTTGCAGAAGGTTATCCAGCAAATCCTTGTCCTGCTGAGAAAGTCCATCCTTCTGCAATCTGAGAATAAGTTCAGGTTTCTTATAAGGCTTTAGTGCCAGTAAGTGCACAACCCTATCTTTGAAGGGTCTCTGAGAAATGGCACTATTGCCTCTCTTTATTGCACTGGCAAGGTTGACTGGCGTTGGGCGCTTCCTGGAGGGAACAGCATCGGAAGCTCCTGGTGCAGGTTTACGCACCTGAACCTTTTTGCCTAAAATGAGATGAGAATAGTGAACTGCAGCAGTCACCTTGCAAAGGCCAGTGGGCTGTCAACACGTATAAGGAGTTCATTACACCCTCTGAAGTGCCACGAGATGACAAGGAAGGACAAACACAACCAGCACACCCCCTCTGCTCCGACACGGAATGAGCATCCCATGAGTTTTATGGTTCATGACAAGCTTGTAACCAGTAAACAGCAACACCAAGCTCTGGAAACCTGAGTATTATTGGCCACCAGCTCACATAAAGCTCCCTTTGTTTGCCAGCTTTTCATTTATCCCAAGTGCACGTATCCCCCACGGTTAATCTAACTATTTTCCCCCTCCCTATGAGAAGAAAATTCTGCATTATTATGTAGAAGTGTGGAAATACGGAGTGGAAAGACCAGAACTGGTCAACGAGCGGCTCCCCGCTGCTGAGCTCAGCAAAAACGCTCCTCCAGCAGATGTTTCTGCTTTTAGAACAATAGGAACTTTATGGGGCTGGGTCCACCTCCCTTCCCCCTCCAAACACGGCCCCATGAATGGGGCTGACACTGGGCCATCAGCCTATTCATCAGGGTGCTGCCTGCGCTCGTGGAATAACCCCTTCTACCCTGGACTAAGAACTGCTTCGCCCTCCAGTCGCGTTGGCAGAGGAGTGAGAGCATAAAGTTATCCCCAAAGTGCATCTCAGCTTCCTCACTGTGGTTCCTGGTTGTTGGCAGAATGATCCAAGAATTCAATTCTCCCATTCCTACCGAAAAACAGCCTGAACTAGAACCCTCACACCAGTCCCACATCACATAGTAAAGCCCAGATCAAGGAACTGGACAATTCTGGATTCAGAAGCTGGTCCCACAGCCATGCTCCTGCTACCAAAGGCAAACCAAACAAATGTGAGAAAATTGATTCCAAGATTCCAAGGTCTAAACCATGGAAGATACAATCAATAATCACTCTGGGGCTGGAGAAAGTGCCCTTTGCTAGGACAAACAGCATGCAGCATTTACTGCAAGTCTTTTGGAGGTTTATTCCAGGATGGCACTTCACTGCTAGGAAGCAACGTTTCCAACTGAGTCATCCGAAGATACTGGGGATTGTCTGCACTGTTTGTTTTACTGAGCTCGCATTGCGTAACCCAGGCCCCATTTCCTGGCTTTTTTATTACACACCACAGTTGCTTCGAGCAAGCACGAGCCATCCTCGTCAGGGCTGGGCTGAGGTGAGAGGGGCTACGACAACAATTCACACGTGAAACATCCCCAAATCCAGAGGTCAACTGGATTGGGTTGCCAGAAATGGGACAAGAGAAGGCTCATCAGCTTTCTACAACTCCCTTAACTCTTGCCAGGTCATGAACAGTAAAAACACACATTGGGAGGTTTCCACTCGAGGCTGGAGCCAAAATGTGCAGTGAAAGGAAAAGAAAAAAACCCAAACCTCAGTTAAGCCAGAACACAAAGGATTTTAAAACATTTATGCACGTGCATGGATGTGGATGTCCACACACATTTAGTGTTGGTAAAAGCACACACATCCCCTGCAGCTTCACCTGCAGGCATCTATTGACATATGTGTTTATCCAAGTGCCAGTTCCCATCTCTAAGTTTTGCTGCTCTCCAATTTCAACATTTCCTATAAATTTTTCCACATCTGAGCTGCCTGGAACGACTCCACTGACGCTGAAGTGCTGAGCTCCGTGTTCTCATGGAAATGTGAGAGCCAGTGCTGTCCCTGCAGCCCGGCCTGCCGGGAATGGGAATCAGCTGATGGGGCTGGCACACCGGGAATGTGCGTACTCCACACCAGGACTGTCCTTCCACGCTCTTTCTTCTTGGACCAGTGCTCCCCTTCTGTCTGTAACACTGACATCTTATCTAGGAGCACACCCTCTGCCCCACTGCTTTTACACAGCTCCATTTCAGGGCACGAAAGGCTTTTAGCAGGAGAATTTTTAAATCCAGAAGTTCTGCTCTGTCTTTCCGGGAAGCAATTTGCTTTGGAGAATCTTCTCCCTCACAAGCCTTAACTTCATGCACTTACTGTAATGTTCTCAAATAGGAGCTAAACAAAATAATCTTCAAGTCTACAGGAAATCAATGCATTTCCTTCCTGATTATTATCTTGTTTCTCAGCTTTGAGCACTTGGCTGCTGCGCCAGTGAGTCAGGGTCAGTTCTACAGTTTGCAAACCACCCTTTTCATCACAGATCCTCTGAGCAGAGAGTGGCTACAGATCACATGGGCTCCAGGAAAAACAGCTGCCTCAAAAAAAGAGAAAGAAACTCTACTTTCTGCTTAGTCTTTGTGCCCTGAGGTTGTGACCTGAGGTTAAGCAGAGCCCTGAGCCTAAAGCTGGGTCTCTGCAGGCTCCTTGTGATATCTCCACGGTTTTACTTCCTCTCCTAAGGTTTTCCTTCTGTTGCCACAGTGAGATGGTCTGTTCAGGCTTCATTCCTCCTGTTCATTAACACACACTCCATCCTCCCTGGGGCACGTTCTGATCTGCAGTGGGCACACACCAGCTGTGACACGGTGGTGCCATGTTTTAGCTGACCTGGCCATGGGCACAGACACTGATGGATCAGCAGGAGCCTCCCAGCGTGACAGACGTGACCTACAGCCAGGGAGGGATGTCACTGCACAGACAACCCCAACACGGCCACATGGAGAGTCCCAGGACGACTGGCCTTGGAAGGGACCTTAAAGCCCATCCAGTGCCACCCCCTGCCATGGGCAGGGACACCTTCCAATAGCCCAGGTTGCTCTGAGTCCCATCCAACCTGGCCTTGGGCACTTCCAGGGATGGGGCAGCCACAGCTCCTCTGTGAGGTGACGATGGAACCGTGAAGGCAACACAGCACAAGGAGAGCAGCACCCTAAACCAGACATCCATAAGGAACTACCAGAGACTCTCATGGTCAAGAAGGTCAGCAATGACTCCAAAATCTGGTGAAGATGCCCCAAAGTGGAGCTGCTGCTTACCTACGTATCTCCCCCCAGGTTTGATGACGATGGCGCTCCGGCTGCGAGTCTCCTCCTCTGCCTGGGCCATGCTCTGCCTCGCCTTCTGGTAGGAATCATCAGTAGCACACACAGTGATTTTGTCCTGTATGCTCCCAAGGCAATCCAAGTGGATATTGCCATTGCTGCAAAAGAAATGCAACGGAAAAGGTACTCCTGACACTGCAAATGGCACTGGGGGACATCTGGGGTTGTGTCAGTCAAACAACAGTGGGGGGGCACAGAGAAGCTGGAAGGGAACCACAACCTTCCCAAAACCGCACAGAAATGGATTAGAAAGACTCTAAAAATGAAAATCATATTAAGCCTTACTCAGGTTTGCTAGGGAAGTGATGCTAGAGAAGGAAAGTTACAGGAAAGGCTGGCTTCTCCCCTGGGTGTCCCACTCACCTGGACACATACTGCTGGATGCAGTCAAAGCTGCCCTGGGGGCTGTCCTTGCCAATGTTGGAAAGGTAGAAGGTGAAGGTCCTCACTTCTGCGGGCCGGTCGGGCCTCGGGATGGCGATGTGCTGCGTGGGGGAGCGAGAAGAGCCGTCAGTGGGGCACAGCCTGGGCTGGCTCCAGGCTCAGCCCGCCCGCAGCCACCAGCCTTCTGGGCAGCCCGCTGCAGGTACAGCACCTGCACGGCTGCACGGCAGAATTCAAGTTATCCCCCCACCGTGTGCAGTGGGGAGATAAAAGGGACAAAGCAGCTACACACAGATACAGCTGGGACAGCAGAGACCCGAACTGGGGACTTGCTGCCTCTCCAGCAGGGCCCACAATAACCCTGCTCAAGGAATCTGACCCAATTCTATTGATTCAGGCTCAAAACAGACTGTTTATATTCAATTTAAAACACTCAAGGCTTGTTTCTTTCGAATTAGTGAGGCAGCACTAAACATAGCCCCAGCCGGGTCACTAGGTAGCACGCTTCTTCTTTTTTAAGATATTATAATTCCATAACAAGATTTCATGGCTCACAGTAGAATGTGACGCTGCTGCTAAATTAAATATTTAATCAAGCATTAAGTGTGCTCTGCAGACAACTCCACAGCCATCCCTGCATTGTTTTTTGCTCTTCCCTCCCCCTCCCCCCTGCCCCAAGCCATTCATTTTTCAGAAGGGAAACTGTCTCCCCCTCTGCACTGGGAGATCCAACAGAAATGTCAGCGTCTGAGCTCTACTATCACATCAATATTTGATAATTAAGATGGCTTCCACCAAACCAGACTGAGGGAACATCAGTTGCAACCTATTTTAGGCTGAGCTCAACCGCACGGGTTTATATTTACCCGGCTTGCCACATATATGCAGAAAATACACCCTCTCAGCACGCCAGCTCGTGGCACCCACAGATGACTGTGCTCATGCAGGCTTGCTGCTGGGACAGGAGGGGGTTTTGGGTGGTTTCCTTGCCACCTCAGACGTCTCCAGCAGCCTGGAAAGCCAGAGCATCCGTGCCCCTCTGCTAAACCACAGGGATGTTCTCAGAGGCAGCAGGAAGCTCTCCCTGCCCTCAAACAGAGCTCCCTTCTTCCACAGGCAAGCCCAGAAAACCCCAGCTCGGAGCCTTGTTTTACACAGAAAGGGAGAGTTATCCCCAGGATCTGTGGCTAAAAATACTGGGGGTGATGTGGGTGCTGCTGGACCCTCCCTGGGGAGCCCCTTTATCTCCTGGGCCAAATGTGCACCACAGCCTCGAGCCCTTTTAATCTGCCCCAGCACCCTCTGCCCCCACCCAGGCAGGGGAAATAAAATTCCCTTCTGCTTTACAAGACCAGGGTTCTGTAAGCAGCAGATTAGGGGTATTTTGCAGATTATTTCAGTGGGAAGAGGGAGGAAAAAGTAAATTCAAGGGGGGGTTGTTCCACCTCCAGAGCTGTTGGTTGGGGGGACAAGTCACACTGCATGTAAAACCAAATATATTCACACACCAAATAACTTTCTCCTTACTCCTGATTTACCATTGGGAAAAAAACCACCTGCTCCAGGAGCCCAAATTTTAGCATTTTTTGGTAGAGTTTTTGCAGCTTCTCCAAAGGCAATAAAAATGAGGCAAGAGCCAGAGTGAGTGTAGTACTGAAAAGTGCAGAGTATGAAACCCAGCCGTTATCTAGGAATTATTTTTAGCAGAAAACAGAAGGTTTCTCAAGCCACCAAATCAGCATGGTGACTGCTTTGAGGGAGCCCTAATTTTGGTGCCGAGTGTTGCACCAGTAACCAGAGACGCTTAAAAATAGCTCAGTACAGATGTGACTTCTGTTTCCTTCTTTCAAGTAACGCTCATCTGTGTACAGCCCTCTCTGAAAGGAGAGTTCACCTCCCTCTATTGATACCAGCACAGCCTCATCCCAAGAAACGGGGGGAAAACGTATTTTCCAACCACAAAGACAGTTTTTTTCCCCAACAGTCGCATTAAAAAGTTCCACCAACACACATGTTTTTGGCACCTGAAGGGTTTTTTTCCCCCCCTTTCCCAATTCAGGTCTTTCCCTTCTCTCCCCAGCCCACCGAGCACCTGCAAATTTCACCCAACCTAAGTCCTGATTTCAAATGTCTTTTTACCAAAATAGATGCATTTTCAGCCTTTCCTGTACAGTTGTGTGCAACCATCACCGTCTGTAATGCTGTGGTACTAATTTATGTACATGCTGAAACGTGCAAAATGATCAAGGCTTAAAAACTTACGGGACTATCCAAGAAAACCCAGTTTGTAAGGAAAAACTAACAACCAGGTGCTGCTCCTAAGGAATATCCACAGTCCTATTTTAGCAACTCAAAGCAGAGTAACACTCCGCTAATTACACCCTATGACTGAAACTGGGATTATCACACAGAATATTGCACTGCAAAAGCCATTAACAAGACCAGAGAAATATACCCCAAGTTTTTATCAGCTCCTGAGAGATTCCATCCAGACCAGTGCCTGTATTTTGGGCTGGAATCACTGACATCCTCCTTTTCTAAAACATCTTCCTGACCTGGTGTTTCATTCCCAACAACTCCCCTTCGCTGGTTAATTGGTGTATTAAACCTGAAAGTTGCTTTCCTGTCAATTAGAAATTTAAAGCATCTTTAACACTATCCCTTAGAGTAACACTGGGATAGGTAAAAATACATGGACACAAAAATTTCAAGGCTTCTGGAGAATCAAAGAATAAATAAATTCTTATTTTATGTTCAGTCTCCCCTAAGCATCAAGTAAAGCTTTTCCTTCTTGTGAGAGGGATATTTGCACAGAAAATCCCCACTATTAAAACCTCATCATTCCCACTATTAAAAATCTCACATCACTGCTCTAAAATCCCCCTGACAGTTGTGCTCCGTATGAAACCACTCTCAAAAGCTCATGGAATTCTCCAGAGCTACATTTTCAGGAAGCAAAATAGGAAGGCAACAAATTGGGGAATTAAGGAATAGGGGAGGAAACCAGTTAAAAAATAAGCAGCTAAACAAATATGGTTTAATGTCATCAGCTGGATTTGAGAGCTCCTTAAATTCCTGGAATTCTCTCTGGAGTCCAACTGATGGAGGATCCTTCAAAAGCATTTAAAGCCTCAATTCCTTAAAGCAGGAGAATCCTGAGAGCCCTACCCTTAAAAGCAGATGGTTCCCCAGCTGCCAGCTCCTTGTCATACCCAGGAAAAATAATCCTGGAAGGACAAAGAGCTCTTTCTCTCCGCTCCCATGGAGCCGCATCCCACTTCCTTCAAAGCTCTACCTTTGGCCTTTCCTCGTCAGTGCAATTAATTAATGAGCTGAGGAGGAGCAGGCAGAGGTCAGCCCTGGGTGCTGCATCCTCCTCCCACCCCTCTTCCATGGGCTCACGCTCCAGGTGAGTGGCAGCTTCACCCAGGAAGGGTCGGGTGTAGATCCTCACGAGGTGCTCCCCAAAGGGAAAGGAAAGCATTGCCAGTCTTTTATTCTCTCTTCCATGCAAAGCTGTTTCTCATCTAATAAAGACAAATCGTGAACCCTTACAAGTTTTCCTTAACTCTCTTCTGATTTTGATCTCAGCTTCCAGGGAAGTTTAATTCTAAACAAAGTAAAAAACCTGGAAATTGCTCCTTTCTGTATTTCCCAGGATAAGAAGGTCTGTATTTTTCTTCTTAACTTACAATAACAATCATGTCTTTCCTGCTATATTTTCTAAGGGTACTGTGTACTATTAGTGAGAATAATATCCCAAAGTACTATGTGGGCAAGGACAATGTGGGTAGGTTTAGTGTCTACTTTAAATCTTTCAAAAAGGTTTGAATTATGTGCCAGTGCATAAAAAGAGAAGTTGTTCACAGCTGAGTTCAGATTCTTGAAAAAACATATTGAAAAATTATAATTCCCCTTCTTTACGCAAAGACTAAAGTTAAACATGCACTTTTTCATAAATAAAAGGTATTTAAATTACATTTTTCAAGTTCACGGAGGAGCTGCATTGCTTTACCAGAAACACCACCAGACTGTTGCAAGGGGCTATAAATACCCTGGAGTTCAGGCATCGGAACAGAAGTTAGAGAAATAAAACTCCTAAATATAAAACAACTTCTGGGACTCCCAAGAATTGCACAGTTACATTAAATAAAGCTTCGGGACACTCAAAGCAGATCTTGGAAGTAAGTGGGACCCACAAAGTCTTGCATGGAGTTTACCAGGCTTGGCATGGCTTTTCCTTGGGATGCAGGTGAGGTTTCCATGGATTGCTGCACCTTTTTCTTTCTTCTACCCAACAGCACGGCCTTATAACACTGAATTTCATGTGGTTTTAGTGAGATTAGAAAAAAAAGGGGAGGGAAAAGCTTTCGTAGAGAGAAAATCCCTGTGATCCACTTTCCTGGCCCACACCTGAAGCTCAACCTCTCCCTTCCAGCAATCAGAGCATCATTCCTTGAGGTGGAATAGCAGAACTCCTTATATTAATTGTATAATCCAATAAAGAGCTTTCCAAGGCAGCCCATGCACAAACTTACCCCTTGGCTTCCTTGAAACTGGATAACTGGTTTTGATGTCACAGCATCCTGCAAAAAAAAAAAAAACCAACAACAAATGGAAAACCAGAAATTACTTTAGAGCTCCAACATTCAGCACCGGAAAACACTTGGCTTGATTTTTCACCTGTATTTTCTATTTTGTATTGTTTTTTAAAGGGAAAAGATTCAGGGAAATACAGAGAATTCCAAGCAAGAAAAGATAAAACTTCCTGAAACAGTGATTTATACCCAGAAAAGGGATAAAACTGAGATCAGGTTTAGCTCAGGAGAAGAACAGCTCCGAGGTGACACGCAGGTGGTGACACTTCACTCCTCCCTGCACCACAACTGGGGCACAGAACAGCTCAGCTGAGTCTCTTTGGTGTTTATATAAGTTTTGAGTTAAAAAATGGACACTGGAAGGGAAAATTTATTACAGAGCTCGGCCTGGGAAGACGCAGAGCAAATTTTTTCCAAGAGAAAGCTGGCAATCCCCTGGAAAAGCAAACTGGAGCTTCCTTGCAAAACGCTGTTGTTACGTTGCCTGTTTCAACAATCGGCCTCTTCCTCCAGACTCATTTGCTTATGTTTAAAAAGTCCTATTCCTGTGAGCTCTAAAACCTCTTATATCCACTCAAACCTGCTGAATTTCAGCCTTTTTGCTCTGTAATGCCACTTTTTGCTTTGCTGTGACTTTAGAGATCACGAAGGTTTTTGAATTCCAACTCTCACCAGAGGTTTTAACTACGGAGAAGGAAATAACAGACCAAATTCAAGCCAGGCTAAGTTTTGATTTCTTCAATTTCAGCAGAACTGGGGCTGTGTATGTTTTATTTCCTAACTCACACACAACATTCCAAGACAGGAATTGTGCTCTGCGGGCCTCGTGGGATCCCACCATGAAGCCCTTCCAATGGGACAGGAGAATTTACAAATAAGTTCAGGAGTCATTTGGAAGTGAAAATATTGCTGGATATACAGAAGAGTTTTCCACGGGGGAGGGGGGGAGGAAATCACCAGGAAGAGTTCAGGAGACCAAGGCCAAAGGGTGTGTCGTATGGTTTGTCACAGTGCTCACACTGATTTCCAACGGATCCATTTCCAGGGGATCAATTTCCAATGGATTATAGAAGCAGATAATTACACTTAAGCAGCAAAAGAGTTAGTTTGAAACCCTCCAAGTTTCCCATCATCTCTCACAAAACCTTTCCAAGCACTTTCAGCTCAGGAGTGAAGAATCTCAGCCAGGCTATGCTGATATTGAGCAAAAAAATGGATCAATTCACTATCAAGAAAATATCCATTTAGCCCAGATGAATAAAGCCAGCCCAGGACAGAGTCTGAGCCTCCTCCGAGCCCATCCAACACGATTTAACAGATGTGCATCACACCCCAGATATTTATGACACTGAGCGAAGCAAGAACATGCTCGGAGCTGACAGGGCTGGACAACAAGTTTTATAGACCCGAAACAACCTTTATAAAGCCACAATAAACAACGTCTTGCTCTTGGTACAGAGATCACTGGATTCCTCGAGTGCCACGACACTGCATTCCACAGCACACTGTTCATGGACAGCCTGGCCAGCTTTGTGTTCACCCTGTGCTCTGCAGCGTGGCCAGGAACTCGGGAGGAACAGACTTGAGCAAACAAGCATCTGAAACATGAAAAAAATCTGGATCTTTAAAAAAACCCAACAACCCTCCGTGTGGTTCTTGTGCAGCAAATTATAGATTGGTGAAGTTCTGCTAGTCGTTCTGGGAAGTTGCTTGAGTGGAATTGAAAGGTGGTGAGAAGCAGGGAGGTGGAATCAGGAGGCAGCAACAGAAGTCCTGTCGCGCAAATCAGGACAAGCTTTAATTACAGAACTTATAAATTCCCCAATCGACAAACAAACTGGTTTGAAGTTTAGTATCAAACTTAAGAGTGTTTACGCAAGTTAAATGGCAAATTTGAGATGTAATTCCCAAAATTCAGCATTCTGTGCCTGTTTGTGATCCATGGTGTAGGAATACCGGTGCTGGAACTCCCTGCCATGCTCCACGGAAGGGATCCCATGGAAGAGAGGGATATTGGAAAGACATTGTACTATTTCAGTTTCCCTTTCAGGCTTCTCAGCAACACCATCATTGTACCCACACAGGCACCACTTCCCTGATGTCCAATTCCCTGGCTGCAGGTTGTTTGAAAATGCTCATGGAAGAAGAGAGCATGTGTACACCCTAAACTAATAAGGGATATGAATCCAAGTACTTTTATTTGATGAAATTAAATCCCTGTGTGGACACCTTCATTCAGAGTAAAAGCAAACAGATGAATTAAGTTTAACCAAATTAAAACTGTATTTTGATTTATATCTTCGTTTGGATTAACTTCCTTGGATGTCCTTGTATGGCGAACCCCCAATTTCGAAGAGTTTTTGCTGCCACTTCCAAAATCCCTCTGTCATCTCCTGAAGAGTCACCTAATTCTTCTTCCTCAGTGATGCCATGACCAAACTCCCTGCATTGCACTTCCTAGAAATGCCATTCCATCCACCTTTAGGTAGGAACAAGGACCTTCCCTCTGTCTTTCCAGTTAAAACCAGTCACACCACGGTCCTGCTGCGGGTCTGGGTCTGCCTTTCCCAGATCACACCAACTTCCCGGGTGCAGTGAATCCTTGGAAAATCAAGGATGCTGATGAAACCTCACCTTTGCGGAGGGAAAACAACCCACATTTGTCCAAGCAGTGGGGCCACCTGCACAACCTCATCCACCTGAATTCCAGCTGTATCCCCCACCAGACCTGCTGTTTAGGAGCAGCTCCTGGAAGCTGATGAAAGACAAAAATCTAGGCAAGGAAAGCACACTCCAGGTCCTCTGCAGCAGCCACCTGCCAGCTCAGCAGGATTTCTGCTGTGCCAGGTACCAGATGTTCACCTCCAGGTGGGAAGGAGCCCAATCCCTGGGGTGTGTGGGGCCAGGGAACACACAGCAGTCTCACAACAACACCGAGAGTGAGCAAAGCCCCTTTAAACACACCTAAGACTCAGGAATTCCACTCCTGCTCCACGCTATTGTTCCAGCCAGAGGCTTCCTAGGCAGGACTGGAAGGCTGGCAAAGCATTCCCGGGGCTCTGCTGGTTGCCAGGACCCACAAGGAGCAGCGTGGAGTTTCCTCCCAGTTCCTGGAACAGCAAAGGAACTGGTGGAACAAACCAAAGTCCTTCCTGCAGCCCAACTCACTGGTGCCCCAAAGCAGGAATAACTTCCAAAGGAACATCCAAACTTCTCTGAGAAGCTTCTCCAAGATCTACCCAAACTGGAATTACCAGCTCCACTTTCTCCACCTGACTGGAAAACAGACCCTCAAAAGGGGGTCTGAACAGACCCCAGTGTTTTACTCCATAAAATTTCACTTATTTCCTACCTGGAAAGACCATTTCCACACTCCAGGCCCTGTTCCCTGCCTCCCACAGCTCCCACTGTATTCCTTGGGAACGGTGGGGAACTGAAGCAGCAAGTTTGCAAACACCAAAGCTCTGCTCTGGGATGCCAACATGAACCAAACCCCACAGACCCAAGTGGCTTTTGTCAGACAGTCCTTCACAAACCGTGAAGGACTTTATTTCAAAAATCATGAGATTAAACAATATTCCCCCCCAACTCATCCCCAGAGCTCCCACAAGATATTTGGCATTTATTATCATGGTCTTATGTTCATGCCCTGGTTTCCCTGGGATAGAGGGGAGAGAGCAAACCTTTACAGAGACTCTGAAAGCTCTCTGAGGTGGTGGCAACACACAAAGAGCTCCTCACACTTCAGTACTCCAGATCTGGTATGTGGAAGCTGAGGAAAGAGTAAGAGGAACCAGAAAGTGACATGAAAACACAGAAGAATTGAAATTAAAACTAATCAAATACTTTACTAGGGATGATGGAAGCTGCCATGAGGTTTTGAAAACATTTAGTGGAAAAGCTGGATGGGATGTTCCTACACAGGATCAGAGAGGACACTGGAAATCCTCAGGTCAAGTAACCAGCTGGATAGTTCACCATTTCTTCAGGGAAATAACAGATAATTAAAGAAGATGCTGTTTTGGGAAGTTCTGTTACATACTTACTGGAATTCATACTGGAGGCAGTGCTATATGGAAAAGATTTGCCTAAACTTGGTATTGGTGTGTTTTTCTGTTTTGACCCTTATTTATGTTGGAACTGGGGGATTATTTTCAGAATTCAAAGCCTCTTGCAAACAGTTAAAATTAGTAGCAAGAATTCCAATAAACATAAACTATAAAATCCTGTTAACCAAGGCTGGCATTAACGGGATATTTTGAACCATCACGTGCAATTCCAGGTAAAACAAGTGCCCAGGTAAAGCTGCTGCCCTTCAGAAACCAGTGACAAACATGAGAACAAACAGAAATAGCTTAAAACGCACAAATTTCAGGCTCTGATACCCCAAACTCCAAGTTCCTCTTTAATTCTTTGGTTATGACTAGTTTATGTTTCTTTTGCCCACGAAGTGATGTCCAAATATAGGAAAACTCTCTCCCCTACTTCCTCTGGCTTCTCAGCACAACTGGGCAAGGGGTGGAATAAAAAGGGTCAGATGCCAGTCTGGGAGGATACTTGGTTAGAGCACACCTGGATACCCGGGGAAAGCTCCTGTAGAGCCGAACAGAACCTCAATATTTCCTTTGCCACTCACATTTTGGTTTTAAACACACCCCACAGACCTTGCAATGCAAAGCAGAGCCCAAAGCCAAAGCAAATCTATCCAGTGACAGACTCACAGGAGACACCTCCGAGTCCCCAAGTTCATTAGTAGCAAGAAATATAAATCCCAGGGGAAAGAAATACCTTGGAATAGACCCACAACTTCAAGAGAGTCTGTGAAGTTTCCTGGCAGTCAATTAGCCAAAGCTGGCCCAGGAGAGAGCCACTGCATATTAGGGAGAGACAAAAGGCTTCTCCCAAGACATTCCACTATTCCAGAGCTTCTATTTACCTCCTACCAGAAACACAGCAGTAAAAAGCCTCCTGAATATTCTTTTTTTATGTTCCATCTATTACTTATGGAATTAAAATGCCATCTTCCCACAACACAATTTCCAGCTGCAATTCAAGGCCTCCCAAGGATCTCATTTGAAGTTGAGGCCACAGACAGATGGGGCTGAGTCTGCTGAGACTCCAAAATTACAGTTTTGCTATTCAAATACAGCATTCTCATGGAAAGAGCCTTGGAAATTCCATGTCAATCCACCACTGTTGAGTAAAAAGCCAAACTTTTGCTGTAAGAGAGGTGCCAGGTGAGAAGGGCAGTCACAGGGATGCCGCTGGAGGACTTGAGATTCACCTGCATCCTTCCAGGAGCTTTTAAAACAAGTATTTTTTTTTTAAAAAGGTGCTTCAGATGGAATTTTAGGAGCTGGACACCTCCCAGTTACTCTGAGCTGGTATTTATCATATCATTTGCCTAATATACATTAATGGACACATTATCGCTGTAATATTAAAGCAAATCCTGCTCAGAAGTGCAAGCAGCAATAAAATGTTCAAGAGCTTTTATGTCAGCCAAAAATGCCACACTGTGCATCTGAAAGGTTTTAATTGCTAAACTGCAAAAGACACACTGGCTTCCTCAGCTGTAATTGCACCATTTTAAGTGGGCTGGTACAGCACAAATGTTGCTTCCTCAGTACTTTAACTTTCCAGGCTCAAAAAACAAGAGTTTCTACAGGATAGAAAATGAGGGGGTTTAAAGTATCAGCTCAAAAAAACCCTAACTTGGTATTACTGAAATTGTTGGTTAAGTTACAGAATTTCACCATTCCCTGCTCAAAATTACAGAATTTCACCATTCCCAGATCCTTCAAGTTACAGAATTTCACCATTTCCAGCTCAAAGTTACAAAATTTCACCATTCCCAGATCCTTCAAGTTACAGAATTCCATCATTCCCATCTCCTTGGGCAGGAAGCATCAAAAGCAGACACTTCTACATCACTACCTGCCTGAGCACCTAAGACATTACCCCACTGAAATACATAAACTCAACCTTTTGAGTAAGTTTAGAGAGTAAGACACATGATTAAGTTAAAAAACAAACTGTAGCCTAATAGAAATGCTTTGTCCTGCCCTGTAAAGCAGAAACCCGGGACCTGAATGGACAATAGCCTGTATCAGCAAAGCAGAAAGCAATTAAACTCCACTGTCATCAAGATGTCACCCCACAGGCACGAGAGCTGAGCCAGCCGTGCAGCCTGTTCTCTCTCGCATGCCTGGAGCTTCTGATCTCAGCTAATCCACATTAAAAAGATCCTCCTGAATAAAATGCAGCGTGTTTGTTGGGTCTTTGCTGCAGAGTTCAGTTGGGAACTCAAACAGAACCAGTGAGCACTGCACGGGCAAGGGAAGGTCCTCCATGCACCTCCCTGTGGGAGCTCCCCTTACCCTTAATGAGGGATTAGGGAAAGGAGATGGAGTGAGGAACAGGACACAGGGACTCATCCTGGCTGCCCAAACAGCCATCCGGCCTGCCCAGAACCCAGCTCAGGGATGGAGGGGGACACTCAGCAGCCATGGAATCATGGAATGGCTTGGGTGGGAAGGGACCACGAAGCCCACCCAGTGCCACCCCTGCCATGGGCAGGGACACCTTCCACCAGCCCAGGGTGCTCCAACCTGGCCTTGGACACTTCCAGGGATGGGGCAGCCACAGCTGCTCTGGGCACCCTGTGCCAGGGCCTGCCCACCCTCCCAGCCAGCAATTCCTTCCCAATGTCCCATCTAACCCTGACCTGTGTCAGTGGGAAGCCATTCCCCCTTGTCCTGGCACACCAGGTCCTTAAAAATAGTCTCTCTCCATCTTTCCTGTCAGCTCCTTCAGGTCCTGGAAGGTCACAATTAGGTTATCCTGAAGCTTCTCTTCTCCAGGCTGAACAATCCCGATTCTCTCAGCCTTTCCTGGTAGAAGATCAGGTAGATCATCCCTCTGATGATCTTGGTGGCCTCCTCTAGACGAGTTTTTAAATCCTTACTTTATTTTTCACTATGCCACTATGAGAGCCATCACCCAGCTTCCCAAACCCAGCTTGCCTCTTCATTTTCCTTAAGTATGAAGCTCTTCAGTGGGTCTCACCTTCAAAACTCTCCCCAGCGCCAACCAATTCAACCAAAACTCACCTCAGCCATGGTTTATGTTCAGAATGGTTTAAGTTTTATGCTCAAACCCAGTAAAATTGTTTTGTTTCAAGTTGGTAACTCCAAGTAAAACTTTACAGATGTGTCTCAAAGGAGTCTTTGCTTCCTAGTGCTGTTTTTTTCTGGTCTTGTATTTGCAAAAATAAAGCTTTCAACTCCAAAAGAACAGATGTTCTCTGACACAGTCTGATACTCTGGTCACCTTTAGCATTAGAGCACAAACCTTGGGAATGGTGGGCTTGGGAAGGAAGGTCCAACTCACTGAGAGACTGAAAACTCCCAGGACAAACCACATTGCTCACCATCACCAAGGTGATGTGCTTGGCCAGCACAAGGTACAGTAGTTTTCCACCAGAAAGGAAAGCTGGGCATCAATGCAATTTAGGCGATGCCTTTCAGGAAGAAAATTAAAAGGAGGCTCAAATCCTTAGAGAAATAATTAAAGCATTGTGAATATTGAGTTTACTCAGATCGCTGTGGAGCTGGAGGCCTTGTTTGGCTGCAGAACCTCTGGGAAACAGAGCAGCCTATCTGCTGGAGTGAGGCCTTCCCAAGAGCAGGAACCACCAAACAACTTCCTGCAACCCATTCCTGAATTTCTGTGGCAGTGGAGATACACTAACTGAGTAGGTCTTTGATGAACACAGAGATGGACACAGAGTTGTTCTGTAATAAACATGCACATGGGGTAATGAAATGGCTGCAAGAAGAGAAAGGCCTGTCTCTAAAGAAAATTCCAGCTTTTATACAGGCAACAGGCCTGGGACTTCCAGAGGACACTGGAGAACTAAATCCAGCTGTCTCCAGAGAAGGGTTCACCCACCGAGAGAGCCACTGCGAGGGGACAGCGATGAACAGGCACGGGTGGGTTCAGGTTAAGAGCCACGACACTCCTGTTCCAAACATCAGTTTCCTTTGGAACGGCCAGTCAGCTGTTGGATCCCATCACTGCTGCTTCCAAGACACCCAAATTCCCTGTTTGATGGGATGTGGGCTCTGCCTGGCCCAAGCTGGAAAGCATCCAACCCACGCCAGAAGGGAGGGGGGGATCCAACCCCCCCCAACCCAGGGGGCTCACGGTCCAAGGAACGTCTATGGCAATAAACAGGAAAAGATCAAGGGGGGTTCGTGGCTCCCAATTAACTGAGCCACAATCACAGATCCCCAGCAGAGACAGGAGTTGGCCTCACGTGGGAATCCAAGTTTAGAGACTGCAGGCACATCTCCCAACGGGACAGTACTCCTTTTTTAATTCTCTCTTTTTCCTCCTTGCTGTTTCGGGGAGTTAAGGGTGATCTGCTCATTAAGGAGAGCGAGAGAAGCAATGATGATGAAGTCTCATCTCCTCATGCTGACACCAGGCTGCAATGATGATTATCTGCAATTTAATCATGGCAAACTCCCACCAATTTCACTATTAACAAGATGGGGCTACTCAGGGAGGGTTTATTGTCAGAGGGCCAAGAGCCAACTCCCACAATTTCCAAAGGTTTAGGAAGGAAAGGCTTTNCCCTTTGCATCCCTGTGCAACTTTCAGCATCTAGAACTGATCAAAGCAGTTGGGAAATCAATTAAAAATGTCCATAATGAAAGAACACCAAGCCCATTTTTTACTGTAATAACCGAGGAGGTTTCCTTCCTTCAAGTAAAAAAAACACAACACCTCACAGTTTTGACACAATTACTGCATCTCTGAAAAGGAAGTTTCAGTTTGTGTTAATGGATTTTCTGCATCCGTTACTCGTTCCAGGAGGGTGTTCCAGACCCTCCCTGCCATGGAGACCCAGGAGCCCTCGAAGCTATTTTGATTTTATTAGTCAGTGTTGTATTGAATCTAAACTACCCATTCATTTAAACACCTTTACCTTTATCTCAGGATCTTGTCCTGTTCTCACCAGGACAGAGGTTTGAATATCCCTTTCTTTTCTCCACAAGCACAACAGAAATCAGCAAAATCCAGTACTAACTCTTACTTTTATCACCATTTTTCCTGAAGGGATTTTTCTCCTCTAACTCAGACTGAAAGCAGTATAAGGCAAAACTGGGAAAGCATAAAACATGTTGCAACAACATTTCCCAAGGCTCTCCTATAAAGATAATGCTGTGCTGGCAAATTCATCCCCAAAAAATTCAAGCATAAACCTAGAAAAAAGTTTTACTGTTTTATTACTTGCAGGTAATTTGGGAGAGAGTTAAATTAGCACATCCCAAAACTCATCCCTTATTAAAAATAGCAAATCATTTGCTTATACAGGAGGAAAAAAGTGTTTTAAATAAAATTAAGGCAGAATTTAGGTCTGCTCATATCTATCCCTCTCTCGCAGAGCTGCACTGCGTAACTTTTAGGAGATACAGTAAATTAAAGACAGGGTACAATGAAGGAAGGTAAATATTGGTATTTCTAAAGTGCAGGCAAAGGAAAGCAAACTCTTTTTTTTTTTTTTTTTTTTTTGACACCTGGATTTGCTTTGCAATACTGTTTTCAACAGTGCTCCAGAAAGAAGCTTCCTGTTCTGCCTCCATATATTGGAAATATTAATAATATTAAATACAAGATTAAATATTTCTTGAAGAGGAGTTCAGCAGTGTCTGCAGCATCTGCACACATTTGCATTGCAAGACAATTTCGAGAGACCTCAGCCTGGCAAGAACCCCATTCAGACATCCATGCCCAAAATTCCCTGGGCAATCACCTCTTCCATGCAACGCTGCTTGTTTTGCAGCAGAGTTTTATTGGAGCCATCAGATGATCTTGTTAAATTGGGAAAGGACTGAGGAGAACAAACAAACACAACAACAAAACTGGCAGAAGGAAACGGAATCATCCAAAATTCCCAACTCTGCTAAAGGCGAACAGCGGTCCTGGTTTTCCCTGAAGGGTTCACTCAAACAGTTTTATGAGCCAAGAATGAAGGGGGTTTAGGTTTTCTCAGATTAATATTTTAGGAGTCATTTCTCCACCACAAGACACCTCAAATAAAGGCTTCTGTGCTTCCTCTGGAAGAACAGGGAAGTTTGCTGCTTACCAGATGCTGGAGATGTGGCCACCTCTCCAACAAAGCCAAAAAAGCCCACGAAAATGCTGAGAAAAACAAATTCTGTCATGGAAATCGCTTGGATTGCTGTTGCCTGACTTGGAGATGGCACTTTTCCCCCATTAGCCTTTCTGAAGCAATGCAGCAATACAGCTTTGAGGCTGTTTTGACAGTGAAATCAGGCCTGTGAAAGATGAAAACAGAGGCATTTTGGGGCTGGTTGCCCAAAAAGAATCACAGCAAATGCCCAGTGTCTCTATTTGTACCCATTCCCACCCTCAGTGGGCTCAAATCTGATATATGGATACAACTGAAAAATAATGATTTTAATAAATTTCACTGAAAATATTGAGAATTAGTTATTAAAGCTCGAGAAGAGCCAAGTTTTGTTTCCCTTCTTGGGGGAATGGAAGCAGAAGTTGGCTGATGGGCATTGGCCTGGCACAGACACATCCAGACCCCCCAACTCCACAGGATGGAACCTCCCTATTTCTGCTGCTCAGAGCACAACACCCGCCACGAACATTCACCTACTCTCCTGGCCAGTTATATTCTCTTTAAATCTCCTCTTGTTTCAAACTTCACACATTATTCTGCTCTCCTGAACTGCTCTGTGGGTCAGCAACTGCATTCAAGGTCCCACGACAGAGGGAACCAACACAACTCACCCTCAGTTCTCATCTTCCTACACAAATATAACACAAAAGTTTTTCCTGTCAAGTATCTTCTGAGAGAGACGTAAAATGATAATTCTTAGTCCAAAACAGGAGTTAATGCTTTTTTTCCTGAACTGCTACCTCACAAAAGCTGTTATAGACAATTCTTTACCTTTATGGACTGCAAAGCACAAACATTCCCACTGCACCAGCCAGACCTAAACCAGAGATGAAAAACTCACCCTCACATTTAAAGGGTTCATTAGTTAAAAGTTTTTCCACAACCAGCTACATTGAGTGTATCTACTACAAGTATTTTGCTTTTTGCACTCTACAAACCCCCAGCTACCAGAAGATGTTTCCCAAATGAATACAGAAAGTGTTACAATGGCACATCTTAAACAACTCCCCCTCATCCCCATCACGTATAAATAAAGTTTCCATAACTGACTAAGACACCCAAGCTATTCCATGCTGTGCAAGTGATGTGAAGTGACTACAGAACTACATTTGAAATTTGTTCTGTTTGCCCTCCATCAGAAGTTTTCCTTAAAAGAAAGTATTTCATTTCTGGGTTCAAACTGCTGCACCTGTCAAACACTGCTGCTGTTTCCCATATTTCCCTCCACTTCATGGAGACCACTCAGGTGTGTCAGGAAGAGCTGGATCACCTTGGCAGCTGCAAACCCAAGGGTTTCCAGCCCAGGGATCCCTAGATCCCAGAAAAATCACAGAATCCTTGAACATCCTGAGTTGGAAGAGACCCACCAGGATCATCCAAGTCCAGCCTCTGGCTCTGCAAAGGACACCCCAAAAATCCCACCATGTGCCTTGACTGGGATCCTTGAAAAGGATCACAGAGCAGCAGGAGGTACACAAAACAAGAAAATTAAGTGTATTAAGAACAGCTTAATAAACAACTCACCATTCTGGAACACTTTAGAGACAAGAGCTCAGGCAGAATTTTAAAACCACAATCCTTTAAGTTATACTGAAAAGTAAGAATTCATTTAAATCCCATTTATGCCAGAATGCCCAAGTATTCCAATACTGCTGGCTAGCTCAAAGTCTGCCTAAAAGAAAGGAGTAAGGATACTCTTGAATTACACCAGGTGCATTTCAGTGAACACTGAGGCACCACTTCAAGCACCATTCCAAGAAAAGTCTTACAAAAATGCTGAATGGGTCCAGTCAGCTGCACCTCAGGTAAAACTAAGGATTTTAAATGACTTGCAGCACACCTGCATTACTGTTTTCCTCCCCTATATGTGGCTCTCCAATTATTATTATTGGTTATAAGCTATTTTCTTTCACCCATTAGGTTAAAAAGCCACCCAGACACAAAGAGAAGGTGGCTAATTACAGCTAAAAAACTGCCAGCAAATGTACAGTTAAGAGAGAGCTGGAGGGGAAAAAAAATCTGTCAGTCTGGCATCTTAGGCATTATATGTAACAAACAGGTAATTCACCTTTTCAGACCCAATCAAGGTAACGTGGCTTTTCCATCCAAGATGTTATTTGGAGCAGTTTTACTGCGTCAGGCTGCTCACACAGAGCCAGATGAGACATTTAATACGTCAAAATTAAAGCGAGCGATTAAACACAGCAACACTGGGTTACAACTTATAAAACAGGAATAGTGAAATATCAGAAGCTGACAGTTGTTTCTGACCTAGTTTTAACTGGAGAACAGTCAAAGAGCCGAGGCTGAAGGTGCTGAAATTCCAGTAGTGCTGGGGAACAGGATTAGAGGAAAAGCCTTCAGACATTCAAACTACTGACAGAGCGTCACAGAGAACAAGGAGCCCGAGGTTCAAGAGCTTTGGTTCAATGACAAATGACAACCTGAGGAGGAGGATGGGAGGGTTTAAGAAGGGGAGGAAGTAAGAGGTGCTGCAGGACCTCCTCGTCCAGGCTGATGGGGCAGCCAGAGGCCAAGCTTAGGAGAAAATCTCAAGCTGCGAAACACAGGAAAAAAATCATTTTAAAACAGAATTTCAGAAGATATTTTAGCTGCTGTCAAACACCTGCGCTCATTTGAATAACAAGAGGGAAAATTAAAGCCCCTTTACGCAAGAGAACTGGGAGTACCAAGATGGGGGGCGGGGGGTGCTGGTGCAAGGAAAGCCAGGTGATCCCATCCCAGTAAGCTGTTCACATGTCTCCCTCTACTCTGCAGCTCCAAATTTACTTCCACCAGGCAGCTACATGCTGGTTTAAGCCTCATTAAGAAGCAGTATGTAGCTGGGCTGACATGTCAGATTTTTAAATGACCTTTGTACCAACAACAGCGTTACCAAGCTGCTAAGAACAGGAGGACAAGGAGGAAAAAAAAAAAAAAAAGTGGTTTTCCCTGATTAGGAGAGGTACATTGTGGTTGTTTGCATTTAATTTAGTTCTAAAAAACCCCACCTGTCAGTAAAGCAAGCCATTTAAAAAAAAAACAAAAAGAGAGAGAGCAGTTCCCTCTGAAGGGCAGCTGTGACGGCATCAGCACTGCTGGCCATTCTTAACGTGGGACTTATCACCCAAGGTAAACAGGAGTGACTATCAGTTAATGAACAACACAACCCCGAGGCTGAATTTTAAAGAGCGTTTTCTCCGCTGCAATCTTTTAATGAAAATACAGCAGTTCAAACCCACCGAATTTGCTTACGAAAGTCTCATTTATTTTAAGACATATTAAGACACTCGGGCTGATTCACTTGCCTATGTGCTCATAAGGTGGCTTAAAGGAGCTGCTGAAACATCAGAATGATCCTTATCTTCCACAGGGCTTTACTCCTTTTCTTGCAAGGGAAAAATATAGAAAGGCAATTGAGAGATCAGATTGACGAACTAGTTCAACCATCCCGGAACAAATCTCACCTCACAAACACACTGCTGAGCCCAGGAAAACAAGCCTGGACCAGTTTTTTCCTTGTGCCCAGCTATATCCTATTGACACTTGCAGGGAAGGGTAATTACTAGTCTGACAAAGTTGTGCAGAGGATGATCTTCAGACGTTCCTCACGGAGTCAGAGACAGCGATAAACCAAAGTCAGCGCCTGGATCCTGAAGGAATCCCAGGGAAATCCAACCACCAACACCCCACCAGCTTCCGAAGGTAAAGCAAGATGCTCAGACACAGTCTCTTTTGGCAAACAGAGGTGCTTCAACACCGACCTCAACAGACCCTCAGAATTCAGCAGGAATGTCATCAAAATCTCCTCCCACCTCCATGTGGGAGAAAGCAATAAAATAATCAAAAATTCCAGGGTTTTTTCTATCACTGAGGGAAGATGCCCATGACAAATCCAGCTGAAAATACTGAGCAAGACAACCCCAGCAGATTTGCTACCATGACAGAACCTTGTGTTACATACCCTCTGCTAACACAGCACTAGTAGCCTCCTCCAGCTTTCAGGGGTGCTTTCTCCAGGGCAAAAAGACGACGGCAGCTGCCGAAAGAAGTTAATCTAAGTGCTCCCTTTCCTTCAGCAAGAAGCACAGAACTCACACTGTTTCAGCTACCTCTTTATTTGCACTGCCAGGCTCGTTGGTAACAAACCTGCTCCAAAAATAAAGCGACAAACAGTAAAAGAAAGAACATACTCTTCCTAAACTGGCAAAAATCTACCTAAAAAGTAAGTCAGATGTTTCTTTGCTCCCCGCAAGGACACCTGAGAAAGTTCAGGTTACAACGAATTCCAAAAATAAACATGAAAAATTCTCAGATAAGAAGAGGAAAAACATACCACGTCTGCTGACTAAACAGAGAGCGACCACAGCGCTGTGAAGAGTCCCTGGGTCTGAGCCCAAAACCCCCCAGAGATTTCATACATTCAGACAGAGACTCTCTCTTGCCTGACAGAGGCAGTTCAGCTCATTCACACATGCAAAAGAAGTGGTGTGGCCACTGAGCCGGCACTTAATTGTCTGACCAGAATTTGGGGTCTAAATATAACACTCTGGGCAAGTCGGAGGTGGCCAGAGCGTTTTGCTTTCTTAGCCGAGCCCATCTGAGTTAGGATAAATGTGTTTCTTCCTGCTGTCAGCGTCCATAAATTTCGTCTTAATGACAAGCAAAAGGCCTTTAGATGGAGTTAAATGGCCCTAATTGTATGAGAGAGCTCCAACTTGCAGCGCAATGCACCTACATTAGGTACCGCTCCAGTGCAAATGACTGCGGAGAGGTCGTGGAAACATGCCTGGAACTACAGTATCAACCCTTCCAGGTAATAAATCTACTTTTTTTCCTCCCCCTTTCACGTTAAGAAACCCTGAATTGTTCTAGATTTTAATGCATTAAGAACAAAGTCCTTAATTCATAAGCAATTTCAGACTCCAGAAAAATGTTTGCAATTGGTTTTAATCACCACTATGTTCCACGTCAACCTATTCCAAACAGATCCAAGATATCCCATTTACGTGCAGAAAGGTTAAATATGTTATACTTCATCCATTATTACCTCTCTTTGCCCACTTCCACACTTGCAAAGATTAAACACAAAGCCGCTTCCTTAGCAGAGCTGTGTGTTTTGGGACTCTCCATCAGCACTGGGAGAACTGGTTTATGACAATACACTTGCCCAACTGCATCATTCCCCTTTGGAAAACCACGCTTTAATTTTGAAATAAAAACAAGGATTGGTAGCCATTATGTGAGCGAGGAACACAGGAGCTTTCACATACTGTCCCTTGGCCATCATTACCTCCTCAGAGGCATTAGGGAATGGGGACCTCAATGAGGCAGGAAGCATTTTGGATTTACAGCAGGATAAGCACCAGCAGCTTCCCACAAAGCAAGCACATAGATGACTAAAGGTTCTTTTTATTATTGATTACCTAATGGGAGAGAAGGAATCAGAGCTTGTTGCCAGGACCACCACGCTGCCATCAAAACAGCTGCCCTGCCAAGGACATGGAGTGGGAACAGTGAGCAAGGTCACGGCCACAGGTGTCACTGAAAGCACTTTTCAAAAGAAATTGGCCACAGAGCTCCTACGCACTTCTTAAGGCACTATTTATGGGAGCAGAAGTTGTTCTTAATTCTGCAAGAAGCAGCAGCAGAGGTCACCATTGGGGCTTCGGCGGCTCTGAGGGCTGAGCATCCGTGGAAGTGGGAACAGGTGTCATCAGGCTTTTCAAAAACCTATTTTAATGCCACAGGAACCACTGTTTCAGAGCAAAGCCCCACTCAGCCCTGTCTGCAGCGAGACGCTGCTGAACGAAACGAAGACACCCTGTGACAAGAGGCTGCTGCTCCTCTCCAAACCTTCCCAGCTCCCTCATTTTACAGCCGTTTCGCTCTGAATCACGAAGTTCCTCCTCCTCCTCCGTTTCGGGCTGTGCTGGAGCCCCACGAGCCACGGAGTTAATGAGCTGCTGCCACCTAATCAGGGCGGCCACACCACACCTCCAGCGAGTGTCAGACTCACGGGGAGCACTTCAAAGGCCCAGCAGTCCTTCAACCATCCCTGTGAGCAAGGGCTGCTCCCTTCACCAGCATCCTGGTGGCAAGGTGAGCCCAGCGAGAGCGACTGACTCGCCTTATAAGGCTTCCAAGGAACAATTTCCGCTTGCCCAAGTTCAGGCAGGGTGGAAAAATTTGCTTCCTCACTACTCCGCCCATGCCCGGGCTCTGAAAAGCATCCACTGAGTCCTGGAGCTGAAAGGAATGGAAGGAAGGAACGGAAGAATTTACACTCGGCTCCCTGGAAGAGGCAAAGCCATGGCTTTGGCAACAAGCTGGAGCCCCTCAAACACTGGGGGAGGAGTGGGAGCTGAAGGGCCGACACACAGGCAGGGATGCAGAGGGAAGTTGTAACCACAGCTTCTGTTCCTTGCATTTCATATGAAAATCCCAATTTTTCTGGCCATTCAGGTGCACTTAAACCTTTCACATTCAATGGCAGCAAGCTTTCCAAGTTAGGAACATCATTTCCTTTCTCTAATTTAACCATAACACACTTTAGTTATAACAGGAGACAGAAAACAGCCTCGACTCGGGTTTACATACACACTTATTTTCTGCACAAGTCAGTGATCAGTTCTGAAGACGGTTCTACCTTCATGTCATCCAGGTCTATGTCATTATCAACCTCTGAGCATCACAAACAGCCCAACCCTCCTACTCACTAAACAAACAGCCACATTCATCATCCTGAATATCCACAAGTGCAAGAAAACTGCTGGCTAAAAATTAAGGAGAGTGGATGCAGGCAATTAAAAAGCTGCTTCACCTTCAATAAAAGCTCTTACTCTGTGGATGATAAAAGTTGGTTTATTTCTGAAAACGTGTGCATAGTCACTTTTTGTACCCTGGCTGGCCTGTATCAAGATCATGCCTTTTTTCACAGCAGATTTCCCTCAGTGCAGGAACCAGGGAGATATTTATCTCCAACCATCAGTGGTTTGTCTTTGCTCACATCTCCTGGTCACCAAATGGCAGAACCTGGCTCATCCACACACAGATTCTCTCAGGAAAAGAAAAAAAACGGTGGCAAAGGAGCTTATAAAACTAAGTTCTGCCAATTCCCTTGTTCCTCTCTTTTTTGAGGACTGGGAAAGGCAGAAACACAGCCCGTTTGATTTTCTCATAGAAACCAGGAGCCAAAACCAACTGAAATCAGCGCCGGCTGCTGGAAAGGTACAACAAAACTCACACAAACATAAAGTCTAGACACTGAAATGTGGAAATATGATTCAAATAACCACAACTGGCACATAACGCACTGATTGCAGCCCATCACAGAACGGGCCCTCAGTGGGGAAGGATATAGGAGAAAGATTAAATTAGCTCTTCCACCTCAGGAGTACAAAATATGGATCCTGTGGGCACAGTAATATGGATTGAGCTGGAGTTTCTTCCATCCTGCTGGGCCTTTTACTAGGATTTAAGTAACACATGTCTGCTTTTGCTAAATGACAATTAGCTTAAACTGTCATAGAACGGTTTGGGTTGGAAGGGACCTTGAAGCTCATCTCGTTCCATGGGCAGGGACACCTTCCACAGGCTGTCCCATGCCTGGCCCAACCTGGCCTTGGACATTTCCAGGGATGGAGCAGCCACAGCTTCTCTGAGCAGTCTGTTCTGTCCTCACATCACTGCTCCTGGATGAACAAACCTGCCCCGGGTGTCAAAGCAGGGCTGAACTACACAGGGCTCAAAATATACGAGCCAAAGAGCCAAGAGGATGTTTGTGCTGACGAAATCTAAATACTACAAAGATTTGGGCAACCCGTTGTTTTCAGGAAGTTTCGTGGTACTTGCTGAACTGCATCACGTGTGGACGCCAACCCAAAGAACAAAGTCTGCGCCTACTATTAAACCCCACAGCACAGAACAGGCCTGAGAAGGAAAATATCAACATTTTCCATGAAAACTTGGGCTTAAGAGTTCTCTCTTGCATAAAGGCCCAGGAAAGTGCTGCACAGAGGGAGAGCAGAGGGTTAACTGTGATCAGGCTGGACCAGATCAGGGAAGACTCCAAGTGGGTGGAGGTGGGCAGCTAAGTCAAGTCCTGCTCACCAGCAGTGACCTCTTTTTGAGTTAAACAAATGCTGGTTTCTTTAAATTAGAAAAAGGCACTAGTCCAATGTAAAGAAAGGAGAGACCAAGCGCACGGAGCGGTGTTTTTCATTAGGCTGTAATGCAAAAAGGATTGGATTTTGGAAGCCTGCTTTGCCAGTGCAGCAGGGACACACACCACCACTGCAAACCAACTGCTGAGGGGTTTAGCACGCTCTTTAGTATATAAATGCTTGAAAAAACCAAAACCACACCAAAACCCCCTGTCAGATGGCAATACCAGGTTACCATGGTGTGCAAAAGTTGCCTTATGTACAGGGGATGCTCCTAAGCAACACATGAGCTACTACAGAAAACTCTTATCAGCAAATCCAAACTCCTTTCCTGGATAATGCATCTAGGTCAAGGTGAGGCATGTTGAACACCAAAGCCCCATCTTGATGATGTCTCTTCTGTATGCACCCTGGATAAAATTTTAGCATAGTTCAGGTTATCAGGCTTTATTTTCATTAGCATTAAGTTCACTGCAGAGAATGGTTCCTCCAGAAACAGCATTAACCTTTAATTATTCAGAGGTAACTCAATCCCAACCCTCCTGATGTTATGACGCTGAGTGACGACCACTTTTCCCCCCTCAGCTTCTCCTCTCCTTCCCCAAAACCTAAAGAAATCCAGTATATTACACGACTGTGATCACAAATTAGGGTCCCCAGCACAGGATCCCAGACAGAGGGTATCTCTTCAAAGTCTACCTAAACCCGTGCAGCCACTCCATCCATTCAAACGCATTCTCTTGTGCATTAGCAGCAAAACCACTAAGTCAGCCAAAATGTATTCTTCTCCCATGGATTAGCTGGCACAAATTAGTGCGGGAGTGACGCATGCAGTCTGTCCCTTCCCATTTTTCAACATGCACAAACACCAGGGATTTGGAGATGCTTCACAAGTTTCTGCTTACAAGTTACAGGCAGAGTTTAAATTGTCTGAAATGTGCAAATTGTTTTGGAGATAACACGTTCATTTACTAACGAGACCTCAAATGCTCTTTCAGACAACATTTCCCCTCCCTCCCCTGTGATAAAGGCTCTGCTTCTGTCCCAACACAGCCGGCACAACGCAAGGGAACTATTTCAACAGCCACTAGCCCTCTGCCAAGAAGCACCATGACAAAACCCAACTGAACAGGACAGAGCACTTCAGACAGGTTCAGAAAAGCCCTGACACTGGAGGATCACTCTGAGCTGACCAGCAAGTGCAGGAGCCACTCGAGGCAGGACACGCTGACCGGGTCCCTGGGAGACAACGCTCTGAAGAGACTCTTCAGATCAGTTACATTTCAGACAGAAGTAAAAAAATATTACAACAGCTTTCCTTTCTCCCTTTGCTGCTGTTTAAGTGGAATAAGAAACCAACTATAGAAAATGCTGAAAAGGAGCAAGGGTTTAGTCCTGCTGGGTAATGAACAGAGTCACTAGGATGCAGCTGACACAGGCATCGATACAAGTGACAAAATATTCCACTTTAAAGATCCTAAATTAAAAAAAGAAGACAGCCTCAGAAAAATAACCTAAAGGGTTGACTTTCAAGCTTGCTTCCCCCAGTACTGCCAGAGAGCAAAAAGTTACTAATTCAAATTCAACCTCTCTGATTAATGAAGGTGTATGATTTGCTGATAAAAAGCAGATCACTTTTGATTGAAGGGAAAAAAAAAAAAAAAAGAGCACCATCAGTCACAAGAATTCTGTCAGTTACTTTCTATTTTCCCTTGGCACATCACCAATTAGACCTACTTCTTTAGTCTGCTACCACCAGTATGAAAAAAAAAGCATAATGGGTTTATAATTTGCCACCGAATCCCATAGCAACTGTACGTCACTTTAGATGTAAATTTCAGACAATTCTTTCCAATGCCGTTTGAAAACTATAGAGATGAATCTATAATTTGAACAGATCCAAGTGGTGTATGGTTGAGAGAAAAAGCTACCCTAAATAATTGAAAGGAAACTGCCACGGGCCAAAACATTCCTCGTGCACAATGTTCAGTGCCTCTTTGTCCCCTTCCTTTCGAATGGGAGGTGCCACATTCAGGTCAACATGAAGAACACTGAGCAGGGGTTGAGCAGTTCAGGGTGTTCTGCAGATCCTGTCCCATTTTTGCTGATGAGGAGGAGACGTACGTGTGCGATGAGCTTCCTCTCCAGCCTCCTCTGATTCATTTAGTCGTGTCACCGACTCATGTTCCCGATGTCGTAAGAGCCTCAATTTTGACGGACTACAGCATCAGTGAATTAATAGGACAGGAAAAAACAGGTTACAGGGGAGGAGGAATGATGCAAAAAGCTTTAAAGATAATTCAATGAATTTTGATTTGAAAGCCGGATTGTTCTTCTCCTCCTGACACCTGCAAGCAGCTTTCAATTCCCAAGTCAGCATGAATACGCATTACCCTAAAGACCCTGTAATGACAGCACAGCCTTCATTTTGTGTTTTGTGCTTTGAACACAGCAAGATGAAGGCATCTCCACAAACTGCTCCAAACGCCAAGGCTGAGAAGTTCTTTCAACAAGCAGCAGCTACAGGGGACAGGTTAACCCTAATCTTCACAGAATTGCTTCTCTCACAGTCAGAGTAGCACGGGGAAGGTGACTTGGGAAGCCACATCTATCAGACTGCGGCGCCAAAATGCAGCTCAGCTAGCTGAGCACAGGGACAACGTGCTTTGGTTATCTCAGCTTCGTCCCCAATAAATATTTGTGCATCTGCCAAAGTTCACCAGTGAATCAACCAGTGGCTTCGGTTCAAAACATTCTGGGGTAGCAGGAGCAGAGAGGAAAAACAGGCGCAGGAGGAGCTGCTTCTGCAGCATCACACATGGACCAAGGGATGCTACAACCTACTTTACATCCTCCTAAAACCACCATTCAGGCCAGGACGAGGGTTGGGAGCTGAGTCGAGCCTGGCTCCATCGTTAGGTCTACACATAAGCTACAGGTAATGGGGAAAGGTGCGTAACTGCATCACATCGCTCGTTATCAAACGACCATCCCTCACTCAAGCTCACTGGTCCTGCTCCTCCAGCCACAAAGAGAGGTTTTAAAGAAGGACGTGAAAGTTGGGAAATTCCCAGGTAAGGCTTCCAGGAACAACCCTACGCCTGTTTGCATGCCACTGGCACCCTCAGCACAAGAGAGATGGAGCTGCTGCCAAGGGACACTCGGGTCTGCCATGTGGCACTTCCAATCATGCACCGTGATGGGGACTTACCCAGAAACCCTCGTGATGCTGCTAAAAAACAGGTGTGACAAATAAAGGATGAATGCTTTGGATAGAGAGAAATCCAAGGATATCAGGTGAGAATGCATAAAATATCTTGTCATCAAGGACAGGGAGTTAAAAGGGAAAACAAGGCAGGGGCCTCAACAGGAATAGCAAAAACGTTGTAGACAAAGCAGAAGAGATGGGGAAAAGTCATGGAATCATTTAATCCCAGAATGGTTTGGGTTGGAAGGACCTTGAAGATCATCTAGTTCTGCACCGTGCCATGGGCAGGGACACCTTCCACTAGAGCACATTGCTCCCAAGCCCCATCCAACCTCGCCTTGGCCATGCCCTGCTTTTTGGGAAGGCCAAAACACAGACACACACCCAAAAGGAAGGCAGCAAACTGCAAGCTGGACTAGAACTACACTCCTGGGAGAATCAAGAGTTGTTTTAGGCGAACACACCAGACCGGCTCCTCTTCATCAGTGGACAAAGTGACCTGGGACACATTTCCCACCGCTCAGCCTTCGGTCGTGGAGCTCAGTGGTTTCACAACTGTGGGGAAGCAGTTTCAGGGACAGCAAGTTTCACAAGGGGCAGCCAGGTGACATCTTAGTGTCCCCGGCAAAACCAGTGCTATTTTTTGTTTTTAAGACTTCTGTTTCTTTCAGATGAGCTTCTGGAGAAAGAAACCCTTTTCAGGATCAGGAGGAGCCGGCACCCCTGTGAGTTGGGGCTCCTCAGCAGCAGCTCCACATCCTCTGAACATGACACAGGAACAACTTGCTGGAACACAAGAGTTGGGCATCAATAGCATGGAATGCTTTGGGTTGGCAGGGACCTCGAGGCTCATCTCATTCCACCCCCTTCCATGGGCAAGGACACCTTCCACTAGACCAGGCTGCTCCAAGCCCTGCCCAATACATGGACCTGCAACCATTTTCTTCCCCAGGACACAGACAATTCAGCAGAGACCCAAGAGGACAAATATCTGCTTCTCCACAGTCCCGCTGCCTGATCCACACGTGGTGCAGCTCCACACCAAGCTTGCAACTGCGCTGGCACAAGGGACACTCCAAACAAATGGCAGTGCGCCCAGCTGGGTGATCATTTTTGGATTATGTAATCCCAATACATTATTATTAGACCAAGAACAAACTCAAGCAAGGAACTGAAGACATTTCCCTGCCCGTTCTGGCAAAGGGACAGAGTCTTGTCGCAGGAATCGCACGGACGTGCTACCCCGGTGCCTAAAACAGGTCAGACTGCACATGTTGGACTCCAGGTAACACAAACAGCAGGATTGGATTCCAGGCCATTATCCATATTACACAACGCTGCCGTCAGTTCCACCACATTTCAAACCAAACCGAGCAGAAGAAGCCTGAGCAAATTTTTTCCATTTAGCTGCTGCAGCCCAAAATTAAACCGGAGCTGGACTGGACAAACACACACTGCAAAGGTGTGTTGGAGGCGGTTCCTGGCATGGCTGTGGCCGAGCGCTTCCGACGAAGCCGAGTCCTTCAACAAGCTGGAGAAACTGTTTATAGAACCGATGCAGAATGAGCATATGTGTTTAATAGCCCACTAATTGTTGCGTTATTCACTACACAAACAAGCAGCTCTTCTGCCCTTATCCCTTCCTGCCCAGTTAATCACCAGGAGCCTCTGACTATTTCTCTTTTGGGTGGCGGTGAAGGAAGCAAAGTTCATTAGTGGCCGTTGGCCACCAAACAATCCAGAGCCCAGGCTTCATTTAGAAAATAAACACCACTATTCATGTGTGACACTGACTCGGAATAGCTTCCCAAAATATTTAACGCAGCTGCCTGTAGTCTTCCTACTCTCCCTCCTCCAAAAGAAAAGGCTTTCCTAATATATAGGAAAGAATTATATGGATTATTTGTTTAATTTTCAGAGGCAGAAAAAGCTAGTAATTCCGTCTACCCAAGTCACTTATTGCTACTGACTTCTCATAATGCTGATAAACACTCATTAAAATAAAAGTTGATAAACCCTGGTACAGTCATTACCTTCGTCCTCATACAGAGATTGCCCAATTCAGTGATGTGATGTAACCAACACCCTAAATTAAAAATAGTGTTGTGACAACATATGGTTTATCCTACAGAAGCTGGCAGGCAGGACGCTCCTAATGACAAACGGGTTTAGGCTCCCAGCTTCCCCCAGCAAGGTGAGGAGACAGAAATGCTCCTCGCAGGATCAGAGACGGAGAGAAAAAATAAAATAAAATTACACTAAAAATGACAGTTTTGAACCCCTCTCCGGTCCATCCCAATGCCTGCTGCCGAGCACTGCCATCATTCTTTATTTACATGACTAATAAGCTCTCTGGATGCATTTCAAGGAAATCGTTCAGAAAAGACAATCTGGAAATTTCAAAATACAGCCCCAGCCTGAACGTGCCTCCTCCACCCCGGGCAGGGGGGCACAACCGGCTGCTCTGGGGAGGGGGCAGTGAGAGGGGGACCCCTGCCCCCGAGCCTGGGATGGCAGCACCGGGGGTGGACCCCCCTTATAACCCTCCCCTGGTTCTGGAAACCCACGTCACGTTCACCGGGGGAACGAGGGGGGAGCATCGACGTCCCTCCACCCCCCTGCCCAGACACTCACTGGGACTGACGGCAGTTCCCGTCACCTCCCGGTGGAGCACCGAGCGCCCACCCCCGCACCGAGACATGGGGGCGTGGGGGCACAACGGGGCTCCCTCGTCACCCACCGGGGGGTGCGGGGGGCACAATGGGGCTCCCTCGTCACCCACCGGGGGGGGCACAATGGGGTCCCCCCCGTCACCCACCAGGAGGTGGGGGACATTGGGATCCCCCCCTTCACCCACCGCGAGGGGCACATTGGGGTACCCCCTTAACCCATCATGAGGGGCACATTGGGGTGCCCCCTTTCACCCAGCGGGAGGGGGCACAGTGGGGTCTTCCCTTAACCCACTGAGGAGGGAGAACAGTGCGGTCTCCCCTTAACCCACTGGGGTCCTCCATCACCCACCGTGGGGGGCACATCGGGGTCTCCCCTTCAATCCACCGCAAGCGGTGGGACACTGGAGTCCCTCCATCACCCTCCGGGGGGGGCAGAGACGAGGAAAGCCATCGGGTCCCCCCAGCAGCCACCGGGAGGGGACACACACACCTCTCGCCACCTCCCGGTCCCCCTCAGGCACTTACCGCAGGACCGCGACCCCTCCCCGATTACCCACCGGGGGGGCGCCCACTGGGGACCCCTTAAACACTAAAGGGACACACACACGACAGCGGGGGCCGTTCGCGGGGGTGGCGCCGCGAGTCCCCCCCGGTGTCTCTCACCCACCTGGCAGCGGGATCGCCCCCCCATTCCCCGCTCCCGGTCCCTCACGGAGAGCTGGGGGGGGGGGCCCAGATTTCCCCCCCCTCCTCCGGGTCTCATTGGGGACCCCCCCACCCTCGCCACACACCCACCTCGTGAGGGGAGCCCCCCTCACCTCCCCTCCCCTCACACCCCCGCCCGCGGGGGGCTCCGTGCGGGGGGCCTCGTGGCGGCCTCCCTTCCCTCAGCGAGGCCGTGCCAGCCCGCCAGCCGCCTACCTTACAGGCCTGGTAGCTCTCGAAGGCGCGCAGGGCGCTCTCCGTGAGCTTGACGTGGAAGACGGAGACGCGGGTGCCGCGGCCGAGGCGGCCGCAGGACAGCCCGTACCCGCGCTCCGCCTGCAGCGCCGCCATCTTGGGACCGTTTCCCCCTCCGCGCCTGGGCCGCCGGGGCCGCCAGCCGGGCCACGCCCCCTTATGAATTATTCATGAGGCACGCAGCGCCGCCGACCACGCCCCACGCGGGGCGCCTGTTGCTGGGGCAGGGAGGCGGGCAGCGGGCTCGCCGATTGGTTGGAGACGGAGGGACTCGGCGTTGGATTGGCCGGTGCGGGGAAGGAGGCGGGAGTATGTAAATGAGACGAGCGGGGCATGCTGGGGAGGGTGGCCTGGGGCGGCGTGGGGGGGACCTGCGACCCCCATGGTGACACCCCCGAGCCCCGGCGTGACACACACGCCGGGCATGAAACACCCCCCTGGCATGACCCTCTGGACGTGACACCCCGTTCCCAGGATGAGACCCCCGGGCATCAAACCCCCTCCTCGAGAAGAGCCCCTTAGGCATAACCCATTCCACTCAACATGAGCCCTCTAGGGTCCCCCAAATGTGAACTGCCTCGG
>VWZG01002660.1:951-108227 GCA_013396735.1 Grallaria varia
TCATATTTTATCAGGGAGTTTTGGTATTTAATTTTTCATTTATGTTCTTGTGAAAACACACACAACTATTTTTTTATTAAAAAAGTCAAGTATTTGAACATATTTATTCTGTTATTTTTAAAACAATTTTTTCTTTTACATAAGTTTTAATCAGTGCTATTTCTTAAAGGAAAAGTGGTTACAGGTAGCCAATAGTGACTCCATCTAAAACATTTTTACTGAGAGTAAAAGTAGAAAGGGAATAAAAAAAAGATATGCACAACTGATTCTTGATGTTATTTCAAATTATGACTATAATTAATATTTATGGGAGTAAGGTGAGTTCCAGAAGAACATCCTTTTAACTTTAGTGTGCTAAACAGTGAATATTGATATAAAGTGTGAAGTAAAACTGGGGATAATATTTTGTGATTCAGATAGAAGCAAAGGAAGTGTACACTCAGAGACAAAGTCTACTGAAAGATATCGAAGCCGTAAGGACCAGGGAGGCGGAACTGAAGGAAAGGATGGAGGCATTTGAAGTGTAAGTTGCTGAAGGATGTATATACAATACTAAATGATGCTGTTGTCCTTACTTTGGAGAACATGCTTCAGGATGTTTCTGCTCCTATGATGTTGAAGTAGATTATATATACCAGAAGTTACATTTACATTTTGAGCAGTATTGTATGCTGTTTTTATTAGCAGGATACTCCAGACAAAAGATGGGTTTGTTTTTTTTTTTTTCTATTCCATCTCATCCAACCAAAACAGTTCAGCATTGCCTTGGGGACAAGAAACCAGATGTTTGTTTTGAAGTGCTTAAATTTAAAAAAAAAAACAACCCCCAAACAAACAGCATGTAACCCTAACACTCACAAGGCACGTATATGATATTTTTCCTCATTAGCCCTATGTTTTGGAGTTGGAGTTTTTCTGTTTGTCCTTAATAAGATCAGTTTTCTTTAGTTTAAAAAAAAAAGTAACTAAACCATTTCTGGCCAAATTTTCAATACTACTTAATGTTGTAAGCAAAACAAAAACTTGGGGTTTTTTTATCAACCCAGCAGAGGGTGCTGATAGAATAGCCTGCTCAGCATTCTCTCCTTTGAAGTGTTTCTGGTGTGGGAAACTGAGCCAAGGTTAACCCAGAATTGCTGCATAATTGATTAGTACTGGATTTTAAATAGGGCAATTTAGTTTGTGTCACATCTCCTTGTTCTTTATGAACTACAAGGACAGATTCTGATGATAATTTCAAATCAAGCAAGCACATTACCCTTTGATGTCTATAAATGTTATTGTAGAAAAAAAAATCCAAAAATAAAGTTTTGACTTTTTAACTGGTCATTGTCTGTATTTATGGATATTTCAGCACTCAGAAACTTCAGGAAGAGAAAAATAAAGCTATTGATGATGCACTTCGGCTTCGGGAGGTTGCTGTGAAGAACATAGAGGAAACATACGACCAAAAGCTGAAGACAGAACTCTTAAAGTAATTTTTTTTTCTCTAGTAGGATGCATGCTACTTCCTAGGAAAACAGAATAATAAATTGTATATAATGTCTTTTGAAATGCATAACAAAGCAAGGACTTTGAAAACATACACTTGTGTTTTTGTTTTAGTAAGCTTGAATTCTTTACATTATTGCTAGCTCTTTGCTAGTAAGAGAAAACTTTCTGTCAGGTTTGAAAAAAGCTTACTGTAGAAAAAATTCTCTTTTGACTTTAGGTTATAGTACTGTTGTAGTTTAAATCTTGTGTTGATATGTGGAAAAGAGAGGCGACATTAGTCTTATGTTTAGAGAAGAGGATCTGATGCAGTATTAGTGGCTTCCTTTGACCACAGTTAAAAGAACTGACCATTTTATGAGAAGGCATGAAGGGGAAATTAACATTAAAGAGATACCACATGTTTCTTGGAAAAAGGATGAGACACACTAGTCCATTGTACAGACACAATTGCCCTTACCTTCAGCCCTTCCCATTTTTGGAGAGGTGTTCTCTGATGTAGATCACCCTCTTTTATTTGCTATCATCTACTTGAGCACTGTTTCAAAGAATGTGCTTAGAAATGCTCTTTGGAAGCATAAAACAACGTCTGTGACTGCTTTTGGAGTGGTGCAGTGGGTATGTCCTAACTTTGCTATTGTACTTTCTTGGAGTGCCTTGTCAAGTCAAGGTTTCCTTGATACTTCACTACAGACATGTGCTCCTGGCATGTTATTGTTCATGTACCTGATGTCATGAACCATTCTCAGATGGTTAAAACAAATGACTGATGTATCATTGCTTTTTATTGCAACCAGTGTACAGTATTGTCTGTTTTAGTGTGTCTTTAAATTACAGAGGAAAGGTATAGAAAGTAGGTTTTGGTAAAAATAATGCCTCAGAATTTGATGGTTTTGTTAGAGAACAGTGAAATGTAACTAATTGACTCAGCTTGGTTTGTTTTTCTGCCTAGTCTGTAACAGCCAGTTACAAATAGTGACTGTAAAGTCCTTTTGGTTCGTGAGGAGAAGCAAAGTATTTTAAGAATAAACTACTACTCTCTTAAAGTATTTTAAGACATGCTGCAAATACTCAGAAAGATAAGATTCATGTCCTTTTGTCCCAAATCGTTCATGAAAAGTGTTAAAAAAATACTATTGTACAGAAATAGTGATGCTTGCTAGGAAGTGATCTCCTGTATTTTTGCAGTAAATATTAAATGCTGTATTTGAGAGAAGGATCTGAGTGGTCTGGACCATTTGCAAAAGTGCAGGCAGGTGGATATGGCAATATCTGAAGCCATTTATAATTATGTGTATAATTATGGAAAATGCTGAGCTTTCTTAGCTCCTATAAATAGCAGTAAAATGGAATGACACAGTTGGATGACTGCCAGGCTGTAAATAGTGGTGTACCTGGGCAGTGTGCAGCATCCAGCTGGTGGCCGGTGACCAGCAGAGACCCCTGGGAACAATACTGGGTCCCATATTGTCCAACACCTTAATCTGGATGTTGACATAGGACATCCTCAACAACTTTGAACATGAGGCTTAATTAAGAGGAATGGTTTCCACAACAAATGGCAGAGCTTCAATTCAGACAGACTTTGATAAGCTTGGGGATGGTGCCAATGCAAATCTTAGTAATTTTAACAAGGAAAACTGTAAAGCTCCATGCTTGGGGCAGAATAGCCCTGTCAGATAGTATAAATGGGGAAAGTGAATTAACTGAGGAGCTGCATTTCTGAAGAGGAGGTGGATGAGTTACGGTGAATGCCAGGTTGATTATGAGCCAGCAGCATGCTCTGGCAAATGAGGCAAACAGCATGGTGGGTAAGATTAGTAGCAGCCTGGCCAGCAGACTCAGGGAGCTTACTGGCCCCTTCAGGTATTGGGGAAGGCTGTTCTGGGAATACTATGCCCAGGTTTTGGCTCCCCAGTGTAAAAAAGTCACGAAGAAACTGGAGGGGGCCAAGTAAAGACCATCAGGATACTTACTGGACTCTCAAATGTGACCTCTGAGTTCATATGGCAGGGTCTGTAAATTGTGGGTAGGGAGATTTAGCTTGGATCTAGGGAAACAATTTTTACTGGGAGTGTCGTGCAGCATTGGCACAGATCATCCAGAGGGGTTTTTCAAGACTTGGCTAAGAGCCACAGCTGACCTGCTGTAGAGTTGGCAGTAGTCTTGCTTTTTGAGCAAGTGGTTGAATGAGGTGATTGGCAGGGCTCTTTCCGACCATTTTGGTGGCTCAGCAATAATTAATTTTGTCAATAAATAATTGTGTGATTAGAGTTTTTTTGGTAAAGACTGGAATTTACACGTATGTCCACACACATACTTCAGGAATACATAATTCTTTTTCCTTCTAGATATCAACTTGAATTAAAAGAAGAGTACATAGCCAGAACCAATAAGGTTACTGAAGATGAGAAAAAAAATAAAGGTAAACATCTGTCTGTGATTGATAAAGTGCCTGTTTATCTCCAGGGCTTTTACTGGCATATATCAAACCCCTATTGTCACTGAACAGTCATGGTGTTCAGTAACAGTGGTATAAGTGACAGAAAAACCATCACAACAGATTTTAAAAACATGTAGCAGGATCCAGTGATAGGTCTGCAACTCCTTGCTGTTCAGAATGCAGTAAGGGAACCATAAGCTGCTGCTTTGCACAGAGGCTGCAAGGCATTCCTGGTTTTTCAGTTTCCCATTTCCTTCTGAAGTCCTACTGCCTCAGACATGCTTTAACTGAACTCTGGTACCGGGCCCTTGAACGGTTGCCGGTTTCTACATATATTGTGCACAGGATGCTTAACTGGGCTTGAGGAAGAAAGCTGGAACAGTAACATGATAGATTTTAAAGTTAGGTACATGTGTAAGAAATGATACATCACTGGCATATGAATTTAATTTACTTAATTCTAAATGTGTATGTGCATATGCGTGTGTGTATATATATACACAAAGTGTGATTTACTTAATTTTGGAGGAATGTGTACGACATTCAGTTATTTTTATATCTTGAATTAAATTGAATGTTGAGCTTAGCAGCTTAAAATTGTTTTTTGCTGATACAGTTTTTTACCATAATACTGTACTTATTTTAATTCAGCATTTTTAATGCTCCCTGCAGAGAAAGCTATGCTTTTGCATGAAGAAACCATTGCTGTTAATTCAAAAAAGGAGGAACTCAAGCAAGCTGTATCACGCACAAAAGAGCTTGAGGTAATAGAAAATATGAATTTAAAATGTAAATATATATTCTAATTGGTGCAGTTGAAGTACGTTAAAAAAAAGAAAATGTGAAATAAAAACAATTAAGTAGTACAGTGGTTCATAAGTTTCTAAACTGTTCTTTACTTGCAGCTGGATTTGGAGTCAGTGAAGGCCCAGGTTCTGTTGGCAAATAAACAGAATCAATTGCTGACAGAAAAACTGAAAGAGGTATCAGACTATCCTTTGCTAAAGGAAGAGAAATTGGAGCTCCAAGTGCAGAATAAACTACTTAGGCAACAGTTGGATGAGGCTCGCAGTGAGAACCAGCATCTCCGAGACAGTCAGTGTGAACAATTTAGTAATTTTCTTGTTCGTGTTTTTCTACGAGTATTTGTTTAGAAATAGACATTCATTAAAATACTTTCTTTATATTATGTTTATTGGTAGTTTGCATGAAACCCAAGCTAGTGTTTGCATAAAATTAAACAGTCCTTGATGTAAGTTTATTTTCTTTTATATGTCTGTATGGTAGAAATCCTGAATTAAGTGGTAGCTATAACATGAAGGATGTCCCTTTCACCCTTTGAATAAAGCAGTGCAATATTTCTAACCTTAGCATTAGTATGGTTAATAATTGTAAAAGAACATGGCATTTTAAGTGCTTGCCTGAATATAGTTATAAATATCAAGTATTTTTAATGTGTGTTTGAGATTACAATAGAGATGTATGCCCAGTTATGTAAGGTATTTTTCCTCCAGTATAGGACAGTCTGGATTTTGTTCTTAAATGACTACCCCCTACAAAAATTTCCATTCTTTGTAAAAGGCAGGAAAAAAATCCCCAAGTAGTTTATTCAGACAAAGCCTTGTTATGTTCCTCAAATCAGCCTCACATTTTCAAGGGATGTCATGTAGAAAAGTGCACACTTGTTGTTCTATGGCTAAGTGTCTAGTATTTCTCTTTCTGGGTAGAGCTGTCCCAGCCCTCAGCGGAGTACCTGGCCTGCCAAGTGGAGCTGAAGAGAGTGGAGCATTCTAGGAAGCTGGTGCTGGGTGAATTTGAAAGTCGTAAGCAGATTTTGGAAAAGCAGCTACAAAGTAAGGTAAGCTATTCTTCCCAAAGTATTTGAATCCTTTATTCTTCCTGTCATCTTTTTCACATTCATGTACCTGTGCAGGCTGTTTGGCATGTACTTAGAGGGATTGTTTGTATTGTGCTTATTTTTGTGTAAACAACTCTAAAGAAAACAACACCACACCAAAAAAACTACCAAAAAATAAAACCAACCCAACCTAACTGAAGGAAATCTGAGTCAACAAGTTGTCAGTACTGACTCTCAGTAGGATATTACGTGTATATGATTTGACTGGACCTGAAAAGCATTTAGAAAGCAAGGATGCAGCCAGCTGAAATTATTCTTTTTGTCTGAATTATGCTGGATTTTCTTTTTATCTGCTATAGGTTGAGCGTTGTGCCCATTTAGAGACCCAACTGTTAGAGTCCGAAGCTACTGTCAGAAAATTAAACATGCAGGTAGAAGAACTGAAACTGCAAGTGAAACAAACACAGGCAGGTTTGTATCTTACACCACAGCAGTCATTTATGAAGGACAAGTGTAGGAATTTCCAGAAGCTTAAAAAAGCTGCAGTTGTGTAGAACTAGGGAGTATACAGCTAGGGAGTAGATTTAAAGTTTAAAATCAAAATTTTAAAGCCCAATGTAAAAATCAGACTCATTACAACTTCCTTTCAGAAAAAAACATATAGGAGGAAGGGAAAACATTCCTCCCTGAGCACTTGCATATTTTTGTTTGTTTTTCCTTAGTATGAAGACATTAATGGTTGGTGGTAACATAAACAGCTTTTACCAGCAGGCGAGTTGTGTTTTAATGCATTTTGATTCTTGAATGTTCATAATAAGAACAATCAATTTGAAATTGTGTTGTATATCTCAGAAATTTAAGTCTAACTCATAAACAGACTTTGTCCAGGCTAATAACTTTTGCCTAACTTATCTTGTATGGGCATTAGAACAGAGGCACTTGCATAAAGCAAAAAGTCTGCTGAAGAAATGTAGTTCTAAAGATGCCTATGTCAAATTGCTAATATCAAGTATTATAAATAAAAGTTTTGGGATGTGTATTTAATGTAAAAAATATGGAATTGAATTCTGCAATGACTATATATTATGCACAAACATGTGTTGCATCATAATTAAGTATATGCAATATTTTATATCATTCACTAGATTGATATGTACATTTTCATTTATGGTACAAGTACCACTACCATTTGGAATTGGAAATTTGTTAGTGTCAAAATAGCAAATACATATTTTAATTAAATGACTGAAAGTACTGCAGGGATTTTTATTTTACATCAGAGTTAATGAAGTCATTGAAGAACCATTTATGTAGAATAAAAACAAGGCTGTAATTCTGCTGAGAAAGATACAGCCCTATGGATTGGTCTCTTGGGCTTGTTGAAGCATGCAAGTGCAAGCCAGGATGCAGACTGCTCCAAAACATTCGATTTAACTGACAATTTTTAGTAATTTAAGAAAACCCAAAACCAGACCCACAATATTTTCTATGTGCTATGTTGTTTTCCTCCAAAATTCTTTTTTGTTCTAAATAGAAGGAAGCTGTTAAGACTTGTCACGTCTTGTGTTCCTTAGCCTTTAACAGTATGATTAGATATAATGTATCCAAAGTGGCGATGTTTTTCTGTTTGTTTATTTAAATGTAATTTTAATAAAAGCACTTTAGAGTACGTACTTAAGGTAGTTTTACATGGAAGGATTATATATTAAAAAAATTGTAGTGATAATTCCCAGCTTTGTAGCTACATTAAAAATGCATTTAAACCAGCCCATTAAATTTTCAAAATATAAGCTAATTTCATGTTGAAATAATTTTAAGCAAATTGGAATTTAAATGCCATGTTTTACTGTTTCTGTGTTGTTATGGGTCTCCCTCTCTCTCTCTCTAGTGTTACTCACTTTCTCTTGCTGTCATTTAGCTCTGGAAAATGAAGTGTATCGGAACCCAAAGCCTTCACTCGTGGATCGCTCTGTCCTTGACTTCACCGGTAACAGAGGTGTACCTCATGATATTTATGTGGATAGTGCGTTCCTGAAGAGTCATGTTATGGCTGATGTGATGCAGGTAAATGCTGTGCCCAGAGCTGGCTATCGACAACAGTTACAGCCACGCAGCGCTTCTCCAGATTCTGACCTGGAGTATATCGCACAAGCCCGGGCTAGAGTGAAAGAACTATCAAAAGAGGCAGAGTACTTGGAAGAAGCCTACAGGGATTACCAACACAGAGTTGTGCAGAATGCAGCTGCAAGCAGAACACCGAGAAAGATGCAGTCTCCTTTAACGCTCCGGTGTGCTCTTAGTGGACCCCCTTTGACTACCCAGCATGAACTTGTAGAGGATAATCCCAGCTCCCAACATTCCCCTCTGAGCAGTCCAAGAGGTGAAGAACACAACAAAAGAACTGGGCAGGCCGATATCTTTAAAAATCCCTTAACACCACCACACAGAGGAACATCTTCTTCAAGACGCCTTTCTTCTACTCCCATTTCCAAATCAATGAGAAATCTCAGTAAGAAGAAAATTCCAGATGGTAAGTCATGATTGCTAATTTGGTGCAGTGTTGGGGTTTTACTTACTCTTCCTCTGGCGCTATGGGAAGAGAAAGATTTAGCAGTGTTAGTCTTTCACTCATTTATTTGCAAAGATGCAGAAGTCAGGAGGTGTTGTTTTGCAGGAGATAAAATACACTAACTGCTTGGAGTATTCCTTATTCCTGGAAACAAGTACTGGAGAAATACATTGAGGGAAGTTAAACATGCTTTAGGTAGCTTTCAAGAGAAGACTGCGCCATATAATTCACTACAGGTGTAAACTTATGATATGCAGAGTTTCATTCAAAAGCTGCTATCAAGAATAATTTCTTTGCAATATTAACTGTGTTTCTTAATCCCCCCTTCTGTATTTCTAACCTTTAATTTAACTATTGTAGTTAACATGTGCAGCAGAAGACTGCTTTGGCTTCTCTTAAATTGAGCTTTCCAGTCTGAAAGGTCCAGATTTGCTTTTGCTTGTTCTTTTTGCTGTGACATCTTTCTCACATATATTTCTGAGCAATTGTAAGGGGGAAGGGTTTAGTATTTGGTCATGATTGGAAAATTTTTATTTTCTATTAATTTCAAAGTGTTTAATAATTACTTAGTTGATTTTTGGTTTTTTGTTTTTCGGGTTTTTTTTTTTGTTTTTTTTTTGAGGACAATACACAAAAAAGCAAGCAAAATAGAGAAGAAATGAAAATTTTTTAGAAAATTGTTGTTTCCAATCTGCAGTACATCTGCTTCTTGAATGATGTAATTCTTGTCACTCTAGCTCAAAGTGGATTAATAGGAGATAAAAAAAAAAAAAGAAAAGAAAATGATCAGCTTCTCTATGAAGGAAGGTTAAATACAAGGGCAGCTTAGTTTGGAAGAGAGTAGGCTGAGGTGGGCTGTGGGAAATCCGGAAGACAATGAGTGATGTGGAAAAGGTGAAAAGGGTTTGATTAATTACTGCTTCACAGATTACAGAAACCTGTGACATTGAAAGGAAAGAGAAGGAAGTGCTTTTTCATGCCCTAAATTATATAATTTATTGCTTCTGCAGCAGCAAGTATAGATGCAGGAATAAAATTTCTCTGTCAGAAGAATCCCAAAAATTATGGACTGAGGAAAGGTTGAGTGGGTGTTGCCAGAAAAAAGATACAAATATTATCCTTTTTCAATTTTAGTTTTGTTTTGTTTAGCAATAGGCACTGTTAGAAACAGGTTACAAACACTCTGATTGATTGTGGCTGTCCCTGTGCTTCTGCATGTAGAGTATCATGCTCTGTTACTGAAAACTTATTTGAAACTTGACCTTAAAAAGCAGTCTTTCATATTTTAAGTTCTCTCTCTCAGCTTCTGTATAAAGTACCTACACTCTATTTGTTTAATACTGCACACATAAAAAGTCTTTCATAATAGTAGGGTTTTGTTAAAAAAATTAGGACATGTTAAAATGAGAGTCGTGCATAACCTTAGCAATCCTTCCTGTCTTTGTACTCTTCAGTGGCTAGTTACAGGATGGCAGATCTCTTTTTTTCAGTGGATCTGTTCTTTGCTTAATGCACAAAATTGACTGGATTTGGAGAGGGATAAGACTGCATTACCTGATACAGGAGTTACAGAACTTGAGTGATATGTAGTGTAGGAAACCAGGCTGCAGCTGGTGTGTGCTCCAGTAAGCGTGGGGGCTTCAGTGGTAACATGCTGTTAGCATGATTTGTCTGCTTCCAGTTAGATTGGTTCCCCACTGATATGTCACCTCTCCTTCAAGAGTCTTCCAAGTGCTTTTATACTGGTGTATATGCTATCCTTTCGGCTAGAGATGGCTGAAGGACCAGATGTGGTTTTGTTAGAAAACTGTAAGTCAATTCTGGAAACTTCTATGGAGCTTTTCAGTGCTGTTAAAAATACCAGTCTGAACAACTTGGGGTAGATTTAAAGAGCTAAAAGATATGCATGTGAATCTGAGCTTTGTTTTCTCTTAAGTGAGGTTAAGTGCAGCTCAGTTGTCAGCACCTATCTTAGGAGAATAAAAGGACAAAGTATGTTCTCCTCTAAAATACTTAATTATTTTTGATTAATTATGTGCCAGTAGAAGTGTTATGCAGTTTTCTCTCTTCCTGTAAATTAGTTCATGCCTTTGACTGTTCTCCTTCCCAAGCCCATGCACACTGGACATACTTCAGAGTTTGACTTTCTACTGAGAAGGAGTAAGCTCATTTCTTAAAAATCAACTAGAAGTAGGGCAGGAACCTTTTCTCTCTTCTCCCATTTACTGTCTGTAATGGGCAGTAATGTGGATCAAGAAATAGTTACTGAGGAAGAAGTTTGGATTGCCAACTGACCCATGCTTCGTATTGCTTGATCAGTTTTTTTCAATTTATTTGACCAAGCTTAACCCCTCTGATGAGAAGGAGCTAGGTTGGTGAGTCTTGCAGACAGCATACTGTGAGGGAAAGATCTGAGCTTTGTCTTTCAGTACAAATCAGTAAGTTCAACCCTAGATAATTTCTAAATAGTAGTAGGTTGTAGTAAATTATTGTATGAGATGATTTGTGTGTTGACTGTGTTCTGACAATACAGGATGTGTTATGGTGAAGAGGTGAATGCAGTAAGTACTGTGTGCTGTTGTTGCCCATTTGTTCTGCACATGAAAATTTGATGAATTATTTTATAAAAGAGGTTGGATGAGCTTAAGGTTCCCCACCATGAACAGGTACTGCCAAAACATGAGTACAGTGTGTCTGCTGTGTCCTGTTCTATTAGTATGCAGCTTCCTTAGAGGGTATTCAGTTGTGTTGTGTGGGCTGCCTGGAGATAAAAATCCATGGGCAACTGTTCTCTGAAGCATCCTGTCCTCTGCAGTGTGATGTGCACCATGAACAGGGCATTTCTATGACCACCTGAAAGAACTTCAGGTGTGGGAATGTTAGTGTTAGTAGTGGCTTTTCATCCATCTCTTGAACCAAATAAACACTGACTATTTGATCAATAAAGAGAAGAAAAACACCAGTTCCTGCTTATTGATTAAATACTGTATCTCATGGGAAAATTAGTAGATCATACTCTAGTAATGAAAGACCTGTGCAGCTACCCAGGAAAGGAAAATTGAGATTGCAAGGCAAAACTTAACCAAAGTGATAGACATTTTATGTTTTATTAAAAGCCTTTTTAATGCAGTTTTGTTTTTCACCTTGGTTTCTTAGAAAACTCAATACTTCTAGTCATACTGTGTGTTCCTTTCTGTGATAACTTTACAACTGTTGATAAAATGATAAAATCTTCAAGTATTTTCTTCTCTGCTTTGTCACCCATTTACATGAAGCTGTAGAAAATGAAACCTGTAGGTTAAATTTCATAACGAAGAATGGCCTTTGGGAGACCTCAAGAATTATCTTTTACTGGTTAGTAAGCACATCCCTAGCTTGAAATCCAGGTCCATGAGTGCTTCCTCTACTGCCCAGCATGGGAGAAATTATTTGGGTGTTGGCAGAGGGGCTGCAGTTTGTAGTGAACATGGTCATATCATGGAGTGATGAGAATGACAGGCTTTGTGAGGAGTAGAGAATAGGGTGACGAAGGCTTGTGGAGGAGAATTCCCATACAGGAGAGGTAAATAAAAAAAAGAAATAACCAGTACAAGAAAGCTCATGTTATTATCTGGGTATTAGTTGCCCTTGAGTAGTGGTCCCTGCACAGTTCGTAAATGTATGTGTTGTACAACTCACTTTGTCTGAGAAATGGTAGGACAAATAACTAACACAAATTATGGGACTTTTATTCTGCAGACACCAAGAGCTCATCCCTTACCTCTTCACAGCGGAGTGGTGACCAAGTGCTTTCTCCTATTTCAAAGCCATATGTCCTTTCATCTTCTGAGTCTGTTTCTTCCTCACCTTCCAGTCATGGCCAGAAAATCAGGTAACATTGTTTACAAAGCAACATTTTTGATCTGCTTTTAAGGACATCTTTATCTAACTCTTCACAGTGATAGCTGCTTTCACAAATCAAGCAAGACATTGTTTTTTAAGTGAAAACTTTTCTAAAGATGGATAAAGATTGCCATTTTTGAATATCATACCTCAAGAGGAACTTAGTTATTAAAAAAACCCCAAACACTTCAGTTTACTTTGAGCAAAGTTATGTCTCTTTAATTGTGTCTCTGTTTTTCACATCTGTGACCTGACTGATGAGCTTTTGCTGATTGAAACATTTGAATTTCTGCTGCCTGTTTGAGAATTTCAATCAAAGCAATTGTACATTCTCATTTCATTCATTAATGAGCTGTAATGCTAACTTTATTAATTTTTTTTTCTCTCTGAAGAGCTTGTTCACATGCCTGTTTTCAAAACAGGGTCATTCAGTCTCCTTTGCATGTGGTAATGGGATGGGTAGCACAACTTTTCGTTTTTTGTTTTTTGTTGTTTTTTTTTTAAGATCCTTTTTGGATAATAACTTGACAAAATTAAGCTGCATAAAAATGACTTCTCTTGCCTCTTCTCCTGTTTCTATGTATGAAGTTCTTCTGTTCTTAATGGCCACTCTCCAAAACTGAGTGTCCTGAATATGTCTTCAGAAGAAGCTCTAATATTTAACTTGAAATAGTTTTTTCCTAAGAAGAGACCATGGAATTGGCCTTAACCTGCTAGTCATCATTTGTGATTTTATAGCTGAAGAAAGACAGCTTGTCCCTGGGCAGCTCTAGCAGGCATTTGTAGGGCTTTCTTAGTTTGTTATTATCAAGGCCTCAAGATAAATTTAATGTAGAGATGTCTCTTATGTCATTAGAATTTTTGGAGAGCCTGTATCTTCTTGGCCTTGAAAATGAGCTATCGGGATTTTTAAGGGACTGTGAGGTTACTTTCCCAAGTGTTCCTTTAGGGCTGTCTCTCCTTTCCCTACTCATTCACATTTTCTATGGTATGTCACAGATTTCCTGTGTTTCTGTGACAGACCTTAAAAAGTGAAGGTTGAATGTTAACCTGCATGTGAAGGTGATAAGGGAAAATGCTCTCATCCTGTGAGGGATTGCACTTCTTTGAAGGATGTTGTAGAGTCCCGTCCTGCTTGAAGAGCAAGCAGTATGAGCCCGTTGTTTTGCACAGAACAGACCCAGGTCTGGTCAGGCAACTATGGGTTGTAGTTGTTTTCTTGGGGTTCCTATGACAAAGCAAGGGTATAAGGTCCCAATAGTTGTCTTGAACTTGCTGCTTTCCCAAGACTTTCTTAAAGGAAAAACATTCTTTTGTTGCATATTTTTTTAATTTCTTGTGCCTTGGACTGTTTTCTGTTACATGAAATATTTGAGAAATGCATGTGTGGGCTTTTCCAGTTATTTACTCTCATTATTAGGCAAATGCCACATCCCTGGTGTGTATTGTGGGATTAGTTTCTGATCCATAAATTTTAAGTGGCAGTGGGAACTTCTTTGAAAAGTAAATATGCTGTAGCACCAGTAAGTCATTAGAAGTCAAACCTCTGTCAGTGGGGAAGAACAATTGCTTCTGTGACTACAGGAGCTCCCTCTTTTTTTTATGTTCCAAGATACCAGTGCTATGAAGGAAGCCAATAAACACAGACAGGAAGACTAGAGTGATAAGGAAGATTGTTATCTAAATTTTTGTTTGTTTGTTTGTTTAGACCTAGAGAAACTGATTGAGGGTTTTTACTGAGGCAGTGGGTTCTCTCTCTAGCTGTGTTGCAGGACACAGTATTAATGAAAGTGGCATGCATGTCTTTGAACCTGGCATCCTTAAGGATTATTTAACACTTAATCAACATGAAATAGACTTCCAAAACTTGAAATCCCATTTACTCTGTCCTATTTAATTTACCGTGTATTTTTCCCCACTGACATTACTGAACTATCCTTTTGACTGCAAATTTATTTGTTTGTGCGTAGAGTTACCTTTTTTTTTTTTTTTAAATGAACAAATCTCATTGTGGGGCTTTGTTTTGTAAATTCTCTACTTTCGCCCCATGGAAGACCTGAATTCCTTAGAAATTGTAAGCACAAACGTATTTAGGCTGTGATGAAGAGCAGCAGCTGGTGTGAGGTAAGCTCCTTTATGAAGTGCTGCTGCTGAATTTCATTAGTGACCTGCACTCCTTTTGCTATTCTGGTTCTGGTCAGAGTTTAGTAGCTGGGTCACGTGGGAGACATTGTTCTTTCATATTATCTTTCTGATGAGATAAACAGGGATTTGGAAAGAGGGCACTAACCCCATTTTTCACCCCTGCATCTATGTTTTGCCAGACATCTAATCCTAATACATTTCAAACACATCTGTTAAGATGACATCAAAATGGAAATTAAGCTGTAACACAGAGCTTAAAAAGGCAAATTTCTTAATTTTGATTGAATAAGTGTCACAATTAATTGTATTTCTCCTTTTTTTTTTTTTTTCCCCCTTACTAATTTGTATTCCTTTTGAAAGTGTATTTTGTTTTAATGTAATGGCTGGATGTTTATAAAGGCTTTGGGGAAAGGCTGCAGGGAGATGCTTATCAGAGAGATGGAGCTGACTTTTTGTACCAGTTGGAGAACTGGATTTAAATATCCTAACTTTTGAGTCAGAAAGTTTCAGTATTGCAATTGCTTGGGTTTGGTTTGGTTTACTCTGTTGCTTAGCATGTGAGTAAATCTGTTTGCTATTTGCTTAAAAGTTTGACATTTATATTTTAGTTATGTTCTTTCTTTCAGACTTCAGGGTCAACAAGCAGATAAACAAGATCTCAGTGATATCCACAAACCAAAGAAACTAACGTATGAAGACCTTGAAGAACACATTTATTCTCTTGAAGGTAAGTTTTAGTGCATTTCAGAGAGTTTGTTTAACACCTTGGGTCTTACCAGTTTTAGGACAATTGTCTTCATAATTTTAAGACTGTAGTTGGAGAGAAAAATTTCTGACTGATTTTGGAAACAAGGGAAACAACTGTCTCAGATGATGAGGGATTCATTATTAATATGAACTGAATTGAGGCTTTATTATATTTCCTGCATAAAGTAGAACTCCAAAGAGTGTTTGCCATGGACCAATATCAAAAAAAGTATTACCAGGTTGTAATTCTGAAGATAAGTTTGTGCAGCCATTGCATACACTTGATTTTTCCTTCAGTAATGGAGGCTTAAATAGCATTATGAATTAGAATTTGCTTTAGAGTGTGTGTAAATGTGTGAAGAACTCCTGCAATTATGCTGGCATTAGTCAGCATCTGAGTAGTTTTGGAACATGAGGTTCAAAACTGAAATCTGAATTTCATCCTTTTTTCTTTCTCTCTGAGAAAAAAAATTATTTATTTGCATTTTTTATCTCTGTTGATTGCATGCTATAAAATGTTGCCTTCTCTCTATATGCTGCAGGGTCAGTTTTCAAAAATTTTTGACCTAACTAAGTTACTGTAGAAAGAGGTAATAAAATTTAATGCACTTTATAGCCATTTGTATCTGGAGAGAGAAATAGAAGCACAGTTACTGGCCTTATTTCCCAGCTTTTCAGCATTTGAGTGACATCCTAATGTTGGGTCTGAGAGGCCTTATCTCCCATGAAACTGTGGGTTTAAAGTAAGTGAAGTTGTCAATGGGAAAGATGTGAACAGCAAGCTAAACATCTTTCCTATTTCCAGTTTTTGTTAGGTCTATTAAGTCTTGAGACTGGTGGAGATGTGGCATTGTGTGGTATAATTAAACTCATAATTGGTGAAGAGACTGTAGTTGTTGCATGGGAGAGTTAGGGATATTTTCTTTGAAACCAATGATTCTAACTGGTGTGAATGTTTTCCTGGGACCCAGACTGGTGTATTCTTTTGGTTGTGTGTAAGCTATGTGAAATTTGGAGTGATGCCCTTGTTTGTTCTCCTGGACCTTTGAGAATATGGCTTTCAGTATTTTAAAATGAACCAAAAAAAGATAATGTTTGTTTAAACAGCAAATGTGCTAATAGTGTTTAGTGATAACTAACAGAAGTTGATGCCTCATCTGTGCATTTCTCTGTGAAGCTTTACTCAGTACTCAGTTTTTGGGTTTTATCTCATTTAATTTTCTTTTTATAAGATTTAAATGCATTATTTGAATGTGAACCAAGCCAAGAGCCACTAATGTTTTCTACTCATCTCACATTTTAATTAGATTTAGATTTATTTGTTTAATTTTGTATGAGAGACTTCTGGGAATATGTTACATACTTCACTTCTATTTTATTTCATATGACAACTGGCATTTTCTTGGCAATTAGGGCTGAATAGATGCTGTGCATAAGTAAGGTAGTACTGTATCAGTGATGTGTGGTAGTCAGAAGTTCTAAGAGTTCATATTAGCTGATGATTTCTCAATCAACGGTACTTTAAGTAGTTCAGGCTGCATCGAAAGACAACCTCATATATAGGCGGAAATCAGAATGTCTAAAAAGGGGAGGAGGCAACTCAAGAGGAATTGCAGGGGGGAGTGGGATAAGAATGTAAAATCAAGGAAGTAAATACAGAAAAATATATAATGAAGGAAGAAGGTGGTAAGAGTAGAAAAACAGTGAAGTGGACACCAGAAAACATGGAGGTCTTTTAGTCCTGCTGTGAGTGAACTCCAGCAAGAAAAAATTGGCAGATTCTGTTGGCAGAAATTGCTTTTAGATAATGTGCTCATCTTAAGGGAATAAATGCTTCTCTCACTGTCCACCCTTACATAAGGGAGTGAACGCATACAAAGAGTGTTACCTTTTTTTTTAGCTTTGCAGGAGGGTTAATGTAAAGATGTTTTGTACTATATTGGTTTAGGGGTTTTAAATTTGTTTATTTTGAAGTTAGACATATTTAACAGGGACCTATTGTGGAAGGAATTTTTTACTATTTAAAATATTACATGCCTTGATGCTTACTGGTGCTTCATATGGAAATAATGTTGTTGATGATGATTGCTTAATAATTTAAAGAAAGAGCAGCAAAACAGAATAGATTTTGAGTGTGATAGCTGATTATTTTGGTCTAACAAAAACCCCATGTATATTTATTTTCCTAGATGAAGCTGGTAGGACTTAGTTGCTTTTGTAAGAAAGTGAAGACACTCTCCTAACTTAGCTAGACTGACAGATTGACAGAATTTTTCTGTGATGCTTTCATCTATATTTCCTTCAAAAGGATTTTAATTTACAGAAATTCAAACCATTCTGAGAGAGAGGCTGATTGGTTGGGTTGTCTTGTTTATCTTCATGCAAAATATTTCACTTTTATTATAATGTAGAAAAGAAAAATGCTTGAGTCATTGATAGTATTTGAAGAATGGAAATTTGATGTTTTCTAAAGCTTTACCACAAATCTAAGGAGATATATAAGGTATCTGTTACACTAAATGCTTGGGAGAATAGTCCCATGTATTTCAGGTTTCATATCCAGAGTTAATGGCCACATCTAACTTTTTTAATCTCTTATTTTTCTTTCTCCCATAAAATTGAGATAATAGCAGTCTGCATGCTTTGCAGATAAGTAAGAAGCAGTTGAGTATAATAGCAATGATCACAGAGAAAGAATTGTATTTTTGTGAATTCAGAGCCACCTTGCACAGGGAGAAGGCAGTTCAATATATGTGGTAGCATCTGTACTATGTACTGAAGAGGACAAGGTTCTCACAATAAAGAGTGTGTGATCAAATAATTAAAGATTGTTTTTATATGCATAGAAAGGATGAGCTAAGCTTGAACATGTAATTTTTCTGTGACCTGTATCTTGATTATATAAAGAAATTAAAACATTCTTGGTTTGTGTTGCATATTTCTTCAGTTTTGGCTTTATAAACAGATGTGTTCCAATAGCTAATTTCAAAACTAACAATTCTGTATCATGCCTATGATAATTTTTAATCCAGGGAGATGGTCACGTTGAAGGGAAAATGCTCAACTAGTGCTTCTATTTATGTGTTCTAATTCAGCCATTCCCACACTTTGTGTCCTTTGCTGTGCTCCACTTTTCCAATTACAAAATAATGAAGCCATTGTTCAAATTTCATCTCCAGATCAGGGGGGCATGCCAGAAGAGTGTGAAAGTGATGCCTTGCATCCATCTGGGGACATCGTCAATGGAAACTGTGTCACAGCTCCTGTGCCAGTAACAGCCACTTCACTGCAGGACTTAAGTGAGTTCTCAGCTCAAAACAAAAGAAAATACCTTTTAAAAATGTCAAATGTGTAAACAGCCAAATAATTAACAGTCTGTAGATGTGTATGGTGGCACGATTGAAAATTTTCCAAAAAGTGCTAATTCTGTAATAAAAAGAATGGAGTGTTTTCTTTTGCCGTTCTCTATGAGGATGACTTTTTTACCCGGTTTTAGTTAAATTTTGGTTTAATTTAAACATTTTTGCCACCCATCCCACCCCTTGACCAGCTTCTATAGAGATTATTGGATTTATTTTTTCTTTAGGATAATTATTAAATAGAGTTTCTGCTCTTAATAGAAATAAGACATACAATGTTTTGTTTTAAAGTATTTCATGTACTGCTTGTCTGTATTTTTTTTTCTTTTTTTCATGACTGTTGGTGAACTGTTGGGTAGATGAGGATGATTTCACTCAGCATGTGCTGCTTTTCTAATTGTTCTAGATGAAAGCATTATGGTTATTTTTATTTAGAGAGGAGCTTTCTAGCCTCTCGTGATTCCCAGTACTTTAGTTTGCCCCCATCGTTACTATCTGATGCTGTTCTATGTAGACAGCTCTTTAAATACACTGATCATATCAACACTGTGTCCTGCAATAATTTTCAAAGGGATTTTAAGTACTTTGCTTTATAAATGTAAAGAATTGTATCCAACCACATTGCAGAGCAAGAAAGAATATGGTAACTTTGGGATAAAAAAGGTCTAATGAGAATGCCTGTGAGAGGAACGAGAAGCACATAGATTTTTCAACTCTCTGGCCTCTACTTTGGTTCTACTGCTTGATTCTTACTGAGTCATATATCAGACTGAAAATGTTTAGAAGGAAAAAACCTTATCCAATACCCAAGAATTAGTGTATGTATAAATAATATATCCAGTTGTTTTTCATTTACTATTAATGTTATACAGAAACCTGGTACTTATTTGTATGCTCTTATAGCGATTACTGAACTACATAAATCAAATGACAGATGTTGAAATAATTTTTCACAGTGGTGCTGGATCAAAGACAGATTGAAGAACAGAACAGAGAAGTTGAGGAAAACTTAGAAGAAGAAGAAATGAAAGCAAGAGAAGAAAGGAAAGACAGAGAACAACAGGAAGCTTTGGAAAGCGAGCAAAAAGAAGTGGGAAAGATTAACAAAGAGGTGATAATTTAATTAATTTATGACAATAATGCAGCTTTGTAGTGCCCTCCATTTTAGGATTGCTGTGCATGTTACATGGTTAAAAATAGATTTCATTCTATGAGGTGAAAGTAGTAGAGGCTAAGTTATTTTATGTACTTGTGTGATTAACCAGTCTTGCTAGAATGTCTCCTCATGCCAAGTAACTTTTTCACTGGAAACAGATGCTTTTTCTTCCACTCTTCACGCAACTGGAAGCTACAATTTTATGGCCAAAGCTTGGAAGGCCACTGTCACCAGGCAGTTGGAACAAACTATACATTCACTGTCGGGACCACTGCAGGTGGGACACCACCAGAACATGTTAATGTCCATCTGTTCATTAGCCTGTGTTTAAGTGGTGTTTATTAGCACATGTTTAAGTCGTGTTCTGAATTTCTAGGTACTGTGTAAAACTTATTTTTTGCTTCCTACCATTTCATCTTCCTTTCCCCACCCTTAAATCGGTTAATTTTATTCAGTGCAGTGGTTGGTACTGATCAGACACACTCATGCAAACCTTGGCACCAGCAAACAAGGCCCTTCAGGAAGCTTGCGTGTCTGTGCCTGCTTATCATCTTCAGTTCACACACAGATGTCACACATGGCAGCCTCAGGCTTCACAGCATCTCGGACATCCAGAGAGGATTTGAGTGGGATTTCCTGACTATCAGTTTTTGAATGGAAGCAATAGCTTAATACTTCATCTTGAACGACATTGGATAAGTTTAATCCTGTTTAGACTGATGTGTTTGACTGAGGTTAATATGAAATCCTGCATGTAGTGCAGGTATTAAGGTATAAAGGTATTTTTTATAATCAATATTTAATTTTGACTTTTGTGTCTTAAAGTATATCCAAGACTCGATGACAATAGATGAAGAAAAAGAAGATGAGGTTGGAGTAAAATCTGTGAATAGCAATTCTGGTGCTGAAGATAATGTAAAGGATCCTCCTTCAAATCCATTAGAAAAATACATGAGAATAATTCAGCAGAGCAGAGAGCAGGAACTGGCAAACAAGGTGATTATCCTCAAAACATGGTCCAAAAAATATTATTGACTGAATTTGTGTCTTGCTAGATATGCTTAGAATGAAAACAATATTCACATTTTAGGTTTTTTTTATTTAGAAACACTTTGTAACAACCCACAGAGCAGAGTGTTTGGATTTGTATTGGAAAAGTGTGATGATCCAAAAGAAAAAACATTGAAAACTGTCTTCTGTAAGGATTGCTGATGTCCTGTGGGTGGGTGGGGTTTTAGATACTATGACAGTAGGCGAGCCAACCCTGTCCTGGAGGGCATCAGGCAAAGCATCGCCAGCCGGATTTGGGAGGGGATTGTCCCGCTCTGCTCTGCACTGGAGCAGCCTCACCTTGAATGTTGTGTGCAGTTTTGGGCACAACAATTTAAGAAAGATACTAAGCTATTAGAGAGCATTCAAAGGAGGGCAGTGAAGATGGTGAAGGGCCCTGAGGGGAAGCAGTATGAGGAGCAGCTGAGGTCACTTGGTGTGTTCAGCCTGGAGAAGAGGAGACTGAGGGGAGACCTCACTGCAGTTACAACTTCCTTGTGAGGAGAAGAGGAGGGGCAGGCACTGTTCTCTTCTCTCTGGTGACCAGTGACAGGACTTGAGGGAATGGCCTGAAGTTGTGTTAGGGGAGATTTTGGTTGGATATTAGAAAAAGGTTCTTCACCCAGAGGGTGGTTGGGCACTGGAAGAGGCTCCCCAGGGCAGTGGTCACAGCACCAAGGCTGACAGAGTTCAAGAAGCATTTGGACAGTCCTCTCAGACACATGGTGTGACTCTTGAGGGTTGGTCCTGTGCAGGGCCAGGAGTTGGACTCAATGATCCTTGTGGGTCCCTTCCAGCTCAGCATATTTTATGATTTAAATGTTCTCAATTTTTAGTGTAAGTGGTGTTTAAAAACAGCTTTAATCTACACAGGTCAGTTTGTGTACCACTAACACAACTGAACAGAATTCTTTCTGGCAAAATGGAACATTTGACTTTAAAGAAGAAGTAGGGGTGGACATTACTTCAGTGAAGGAATGCAGGATGCTTTTGTTCAAACATGATCCCAGTCTGAGTTTCCAAAGTGTTATTATTCTAGATTCAAGGTAGCATTTGTAGAAATATGCCTTAAAAATACAGATACTGTTATTAGGGTCCCTTTAACTTAAGGGCCAGTTAGAGAAAGTATGTTTTTTCTCTTGATTGCCAGGACCCAATAAAAGAAGAAGCAGGAGAAGTATCACATTCAGAGGGACTTCTATCTAGTGAAAAGGATAACAGGTAAGGCTCATGTATTAATAATTACTATTACTCCATATTAATAAAATATTAATTACTATTACTGCATAATAATAAATATTATTACTACTCCAAATTAATAGTTATAATATGAATTACAGTTAAAAGACATCTGCCTCCTTAGAAAGCAAAATAAATTAGTAATCAAGAGCAAGTACGTTGGAAAAATGAGGATCCTTCCAGTTCTTACACACTCAAGCACTGTATGGAATTCACATCTGGGAGCTGCATTCAGTGATCTATTTCAGTTGCTGTGGCAGTTACAACTTTTTATCTGCAATTGAGCAGCATCCAAATTCCTTCGCAGTTAAGCCAGAGTGTGAGGGATTCCTCTTGGGTGACTGACCCTATGTGTGAAGGCTGTGTGCTGCACCTGGCCCATAGTCTGTTGCAGGCACAGACTCTAGCTCTGATTTATCAGTGGTATTGTGGATTTTTAACATGCTTTTTTCAGAGGTTCTGGCTGCCTGCACTGAGTTACGACAGCCCAGGCATTTTCTCTGGTTCTCTCTAGGCATTGATAAATAAGGATATGTAGGTTTTAGTTGCTTGCAAGGGAAAAAAGCAAACAACGCTCTATGAAGTCTTTCAGTTTATTTGAAGATGTAGAAATAAGCAAAAAATGTGGAGCAGTTAAAAAAACCCCAACCCTAAAGGCTCTCCATAACCGTAGTAGCGATTCAATATTATCTGTGCCTTTAATGTGCTGTTGAACACAGCAGACGCTACCCTGGTGTTCCTGGGGTGGCACCAGTAGTGTTGTTTTCATTGGGTAAGCACTGTGAAAGCAGCAGATAGTTCTGCTTTTGAGAGATAGGTAATGGCTTTCAGTTAATGAAGGCCCAAATCCTCACCCTTAAAGACTGGCTAATTGCCAGTTTAGGCTAATTTGGTTCACTGAAACATCCAGAGAATTGCAGCAGTCTCTTAACTTTCTTTTTAAGATGAGTATTAATATTTAAGATAAGAAACTACTTTGAATGCATACCACTTTCTTTTTCTCTCTTCTATCATCAATACAGTGTTGCAGACATTTCTCATGGGGACATGGATGAAAGCTTCTGGTGAACAATAGCTACTGATTTTTAAGTTTTTATTATTATGATAAGAGAGATGTTTTTAAAGCAGCTTTCTGCCTGAAAAATTTGTAATAAATGTTAGGCACCAACATTGCAGGCTGTGTAATTATAAGTTAATAAAGCTGATTTTGAGCCATCTCATCACTTCAGTCATTGATTTCAAAGAGTGAGTCCTGATGGGTCACTAACCCAGGAGGAAGCCCTTGGGTAGGGTTAGAGAAAGGACAAAGCAGTGAACAGAAACTGATCGGTATATTGGGGTAGATTTGTTTTGACATTGAACTCCTAGAAACTAGGACAACCCCCACCCCCTTCTTGTCCATATGGGTTCAAGTAACTGTGTGCAGGTAACAAAACATTCAGTCATCATCACCTGCTTTTAAAGATGTTCATGGAGACACTTGACTCACACAGTTTCAGAGTGTGACAGACTCAACCTAAGTGCCCCTTCTGCTGCTATTAGCGGTGGCAGCGACCACTTCCAAAAGCCGCCCATCTCATGTATCACCCTGTTTGTTGGTATTAACCAGCCCAGAACGGAGAGATTAAAATAAAATTGCTATTTAACTCATCTTTATTTAAGCTTTGAATTTTGTAGGTAGATTATAGGCAAGATCATTAAACTTTATTTACAGTATAAAATACAGTAGTTTTTATCAATGAAATAATTTTGGGTGGCAGCATATATTACAACTTGCACTGCATTTGAGGCTGCTCATCTTGATCTAACTACAAGAACATGAAGCCAAGTTTGACAGAATTTAGGGGCAAAAAACAAAGCTCTGTCTCAAATTCACTTGATGTTGAAACACAATGTATCAAAAATGCGACAGATACAAACTTTGCTTTTTGAAATGAAGCTAAAATGTGAGGTGGTGGCTAGTCTAATTTTACATGCTGCTTAATTTGCTGTTGCAGCCACGTTGACCTTTACAGAATTTCTGAGAGACTCCTCCTGTTCGGTGTCGGGAACGGGACGGGTAGTGCTTGTTGCATTATGCTGGCCTGGAACAACTACCACTACTTCATGCTAGACACACTCGCTGCCTCACCACGCTGCAGCGAGCACCTACAGGGCATCCCCTTCCCTATGCAGGAGGGAGTGGGTGCTACAGAACACAACGTGTTTCACTTCAGATAGAGACAAAAAGCCTAGAGATGCACTGCCATGGAGTAGCTGTAGGTCTGTTTTCAAATAAACATACACAAGTGTTGTCTATTATCTACAAATATTTATTTTAACACTTGGATGTAACTACAGGAAGCCCTTGGCACTGATAGAAAATATTGATTCACTGTTAGGTTACAAAAATTTATACATAGCAAAATTTAATGCTCTTTACATAAAAATATTAGACTACTTAAACAAAACTTCAAAAACTCCCAGTAATAGCTACACTGAATTAGAAAAGAATTAGGCTTTAAGACACTGCCTCCATTATTACCCTTATGCAAACACTGGGCTAGAACATCACCTGCATTGCTGTAGAAATGTCTCCTTCATGCAACAGGTAAGAACATACACTAGGCTATTTTGTCATATTTGCTCTACATCAATCAACTTTGCCCCTTTTTTGAAACTGTCAAATTAGACTTCAATATTTAACAAAAAAAAAATATATTTCAAGTAAATACCCCCCAAAAATGCCTTTTCTCTTAGTACTGATTTGAAGGAATTTGTGCTTCCTTTGATGTATATTCAGCAAACAGAACTATCAAACCACACATCAGCTTAGCAGGGGTATGACTTGAATATTTAGTTTTTTCAAATGAATGATGTATTTTTACTTCCCCCCCCCCAACATTTATATATATATATCATATAGAACAAACACCAAATATACCATCACTAATACTCAAGATATCACTGAATGCTTCTGAAAAAAACCCATTAATTAGAAGGCAGACTCCTATGGGAAATGACTTTAAAATGGCACCAGTTTGTTTTTGTTTTGTTTTGTTTTTTTCTGAACACCACGTTTTCTTAGTGTGCTAATTAATTTGTAAAAAGGAAAACACATAAGCACTGACTATAAATTTGCTAAGCACCAAGATAGAGAAAGGTGGACATCCTGTATTATTTTTTATGGCTGTAATTTTTATTGTTTGTGTAAAACTCTGCAAACTTTCTCATCCACTCATTGGGAATAGTCAGATCAGTGTCATTTTAATAAGGTAACACTTTTCACTTAGAATGTAGGATAATGGTCTCCTGCCACTATATAAATGCTAAGACATTTATAGAAAATAAATATTAAGGCAAAGCTGACATTTATTTTCAAAGAAGGGGATCATTATCCAGATCCAGGGGTCTACATTCCATTAAATAGTTAATAACAAGATTAAAACTTGGGACATCTGCTCGACACTCAGGTAAAGCACAGGGACATTACGGCTTCATCATGGGCAAGTGTGGCACAGGAGTGGAGTGCTGCTCCCGTGGCCCAGGTATAGGGCATTCCAAGACAGCCTCCTTCCAACCTGGGAGATGCTGCAGCTGTGCCTCACGTAAGCAGGACCTTACGTCAGGAATCCCAGCTGGCCACAGGCTCGTTTGGGAGACACTGAATTACACACCGTGCACGTGCCTGTGCCCGAGGTCTGCACAGATCTCCCGCCTGCTGGTTTGGAGCACCTGCCACAGTTTTGTGCAGGACATCGTGCTGTAGAACAAGTCAAATATTAAACACCGAAAGTCTCAAAGAAGAATAATTTGGTCACTTTTTGTAAAGTGTTGCCTTTTAAAATGCCTGGAATAAACCCTCCATTCTCTGTTTGAAAGGATGGAAGATTACCCATGGGAAGATTTCCCTATTGAAGTGTTCCAGGAGGTGGAATGTGAAGCTTTTGCACTTCTCTCTAATTTTGTTTGGTAGACACACATCTCTACTGCAGAGCAGCTATTTGCTGATTTGTCAGAGCTACAGAACTCTTCTGCTGAATTACTGTGGCAAACATTTATGTGTAAGAATTGAGTTGCTCTTTTGACCGAGACTGGATATCCTGAAGCTCCTGCTCTTCTTTTGCTTTGATATCTTGGTAGGCCTGCATTTTGCTTGCATCCTTTAAGTAGGCCCAGTTAGAAGACAGTATCATGAGGAAGTGGATCTGGAAGAGAAGGGTGAGCATGATGGCGAGTGAGCATGTCAAGAGGCAAAGCAAGCTAGTAGTTAGATTAATAGACGCTCTTTAAAATAACAACAACAAAAAGTTATTCTACGTTAATAAGCATTCTGTTATTAAAACAAGCACAGAGGCTATTTTCAAAGGTCTCTAGAATTTGGCATGCTAACAGTTCAGTTGGTTATTCACAATTTAGAGAAAGTTAGTGTAACAATATTAAAATGAGCTACAGAGTTGTACGGATCAATTAAAATGCAGAATGGGGGGAAGCAGGAAAACAGTTTTGTACGTGGCAATATACGTAATCTGTAAACTATGAGGTGCTCAGAAGAACTGCTTTCTAAGGTCATGGTGTTTATGCATATCCAAGCCCAGAGCCCAGTAGGTCTTTTCCCCCAACAAGCAGATGAGAATTCCACCCTCCCCATGGAAAAAAACCTGAAACTGTGAACCGTTTTATTCACGCGAACAAGGCTACATTAACACATTGAAAAATTAAACAAAGTATGAGTCCAAAACTAAGCAAAAGCATGCAATCTCTGGGTTAAGAAGTCTTAATCCTGTATTTTTATAGCTATGTTTTAAGCTTCCATTGTCCAACCTCAGGTGACGAGTTTTACATTGTATATAGCAAACGGTTCTCTTTTTTTAATTATTGTGTAGATTTTTTCCTAGTTTGTGCATTCGTCTCTTGCCAACTTCTTTTCCCCATACTTCATGCAAAAACATCTACATCTGAAAACACTGATTCGTTTCTCCTTTTTTTTTTTTTCCCCAACAGTGTAGAAAAGTCTGTGTGATCTATGCATGGTTTTGCTTCCTGTGCAGTCATACTTACATTTTTGAGATCTGGCTACTGAGAAATCAGTTACTAAAGTGCAGCCATACAAGAACAGAAGCAATTGTTTCTTACTAGTTCAGGGTCCAAATGAAAGAATGTGATTGTTTTACGCAGAGCTAAGACAAGGATTTATTTTCTTCCAGAAAGAGCAAGATTTGACAATTACTTAGAATAAGAGAAAATAATTGACTTCATCATTCATGGAATCACTTGGAAATACAAGCAAATTAATTCATAATACCTGGGCTTCTGATCTTTGCCAAAAAAGACTGGCACTACTTTATTACTCCTTTTGCATCATACATATTTTGCATGCTTGGAGCTACTTGTATTTGGTGTTCATGGGGAAGAATAAATTAATAATTCTGACCCTGAACCGTTCCAGTATTTGTTTGAGATGACTGTTAGAAAGTAAGTGAAGACTTGAAATGAAAGCATCCCCTTTTCAGAAGGATGCTTTATAAACACCCCTACAGTAACTGAATCCTCTTGACATTAAAAAAATAGCCAGATCTCGTTCACATCATAGTTCATATACAAGAAGTAATTTTATTAATCTGATAAGCTAAACGATGCTTACTGAAGCTATTTACAATTACTGTAACAAAATTCAGAAAGCTAGACTTTTAGCCTAGGGTGTCAGTGGTATTTCAAGCTACGCAATGCAGCTCTTTACTGGGCTTATACAATTTAGAATTTAGTGCAGCAATCTTCCCGACTCTTAAACTTCAAAACAGCATAGTTATATGTAGTAGCCATCATGTAGATCAGCTGGTGGAAGAGAACAAAATACAGGAGAGTAAGATACAACAAGGTGACGGCTCGAGCCCACTTGGGCAACTGTTGATACTTTTACAACAGACGTTGTTCTGAGCTTCTTCCAGGGTGAAGATGCAAGATAAATAACCTGCCATTTATCCAGGAGGATAACCCAATACAGACCTAGGGCTATTTTGTCAACAAATTGTGAGTGTTACACCTTGGTTTGGCTGGCACAAGGTTAGAAGCTGGCCGCTAAAGGAAGCGTTAGACATAGGAGGCAAGTCATCTTGTTAACATCCCTTTTCCCAACTGCTACCTGTAACTGGCATTGCAGGCTTGGACTAGTCAATCTGCCTGGGTCCAGACAAAGAAAACCAAAAGGTTACAAGCGGCTGATCAAATAAACTACAAAAATGAAAATAAATAGTGGACATAAAAGCAGAAATAGTGGGGAGAAGTAGGATTTCCAAAGGACATGCAAATAAATTTTTTCTAAGCGTGTGGAAGGTGGGTTAAGATGACTTCTTAAGGCAAAAGCTGGGGACCTGCTGATTCGTAATGACAGAACCACAGCAGCAAATCATGGTGATTACAGCTCACCCTCCTTAATGTCTAGTGTCACTACTTTTAATATACACAAAATTTAATCTTAAAGCATCTAAGCCTGAAATGAACATTTTACATAATAAAACAACAAAAAAATATTACCCACCAATGCTATGACAGTGGCACCAGCTCCAGCACAAGCCACAATGAACAGGTGATAAGACATGTAGAACTAGAGAAAAAACATGTTAAAAACATTGAAGTAATTCATTAGGATAGTGTTAAATGCATTTTAAGTGTTCTAGAAAATAATGATAATAAAACCATTGTTGTAGCAAGGTAGCAAAGGTTTAGAAAATAAAAACATTCTGAAATAATTTTCGTTCTTTTGGATGAGGTAACAGTTATTTCAGTGTTGTGTTTAAAGCAATCTCCTTATACTACTATCTCTCCCCAAAAACTTTCATCAAGTGCACAAGTAACTTGCAGGCAAAAGCTGCACACAGGTTAATGTTTCTGTACCTCATTCGTGTTGCAGATGTTCTCTAAAATCGGGCCACAGGCTTTGCCAGGTACAGCATTCCAAGGGATAATACCTGAAATACCACAGCAAAAGAAACCACTAATTTTAGCAATCAGCACACACTTTCTGTTCCACTCTCGTCTTTTCCACCCACTTGCCAGTTGTGTTCCCATTCTGGGCATCTGTGCATTGACCAGTACAGCTTTGAGTTGGCAGGAGGAATTAAAACAACTCATCTAAGTTATGCTTTCTCCCTCACACTGAGGCTTGCTGCCAAGGCATGTTCTCAGATGTGGTTTTCCCATATGGCAGCCAAACAGTTGGGTTTTTGCACTTTGGGTCCAGTTGCATGCTGCCTACTCCCCCACTCAGCACTGAAGAGAGAATCTGCATCTCAGAGGTACTTGGCACCTTTCAGGACAGCACTTACTAGATTAAGTTCTACTTGAAGAAGTAACTGCTGTAGAAGAGTGTGAATTTGGAGCTAGAGGGAAGAATTATGGGATCTTTTTCTGGTTTAGTTCCAATAGGTAAAAAGCATCAAGTTACCACTGCTACGGGAAAATTCAGCACCTCCTTTACTCTCAATTACTTTCCTTACACAATTCAAAATCTGAAAAGTCAACAGTATCTAGTTAACTTAAAATAACCTAAACTTTTAGGCCTGTAACAGATGTAAAGCTTAAGCAAAACCCTTTTGAATTAGGAGGAAACCAGTTTGTCTCCCCATACAACTTCGCATTTCAACCCAGCTGGTTGCAATTACCAAGTCAATAAGCAGCAGGTCATTGAAATTATCTCAGGATGGTAGGGCTTTCAAAACAATTTTATAGGCTTTACTTTAATGTCAGCTTCTACTCTGCAACTGCAATATGCAACTGAAGCCTTTTAGCTACTGCTTCCACCCAAAATGTGAGGACAGTTCAGTGACACGAGTTGCCTGTTAAGGAGCTGCTCTCTCCCATCACACATTGAAACCCAAATGATTTTACTCATCAGAGCAACAACACAGTCCAACACAGCACTAATTTCGATTCAAACAACCAAGAGAAGCAAGAAAGTGGAGGAACACATCTCCCTTCAGTCCTAGGCTTTGCTGCTGAAGAAAATGTCTTCTCAGCCTGTCTTGCTGTCAGCTGCTAAAACAGGATGCAAACATTTAACTGACTGGGGACTTCCTGCTTTTAAAATTAGTATATCTTTTCTTCTACTGGACTTACCTGGACAGGAGAGCAAAACCAAGCTTTCTTACTTTTTCAACTCTGAATCCATTTTCTCAGCTTTGAATGACTTAGTCCAAAGAAACATTCCTAGAAAATGCTAGCTTAAATGAAGCCAGAAGTAGTGGTGACAAAAGATCTTCTGCACAAGGGAAGCTGAAAAGATTAACTTCAGGAAAAACTCACTTTAAGGAATGAACTACTTGACCCTATTTTAAGTTATTGTCCCTTCGGATTTCTGCATGTCATCAGAAAGCAGTACTAATTCATCATTAGTTAAGGCAGATTTTAATTGCAGGTTTTTGGTTTTTTAACTGAAAGTAATTGTCAGAGCAATGTTCAGGTGTTAACTTCATCTTTAAATGTAAAACAACTTTCTGAAAGGAAAGAACATATGCACATGGGTTCACAAACCACAATCTGGTTATCTATTTCTCAGCACTGTTCCTAAGCAGTTTATTTTGAGGCTGATCTATTTTCAAACCTTATATTACAGTATTGGAAACCACTACAAAATCATTTTAGATACATGACTTGCCAGTTCAGTTGAACTGATTGCATCTGGAGAGAGATCAGTGTAATGTGAATTAATTAGAAAAGTAATAGCACATTCAGAGATAGAAGATGCTTTTGCATTTGATTCGTCTGATAAGGCTGAGACAAAACTACTGAAGACAGACCGAGGAGAAAGCATTTAATCAGGATTAAAATGAGTACCGTATTGCCTGATATCCACGCAGATCTGGTCCCCTGGAACCGTCACATTTGTCTGAAGAGACTTGATGACTTCACAAGTTGACCATATGTTATAGAACATAAAGACAGGCACAGCAGAGAAGCCAAAGACCCCAAGCCAGGCCACTCCAAGCACATAGGTGAGGAAAACAAACTGGGCAGAGAAAACACAAACACTTTGCAATTCATTCTTTGAAAAGACTACTTGCATTTTCCTTAAACATGCTTCAAAATAATCTTTAAGCACACTTGAAGAATTCAGGTAAGAAAACATTTTATTTCCAAGCACACAAAATCAGTATTCTCATTGCTTACAGATACTTCGGTAGTTTAAGGGCTACTGAGAAAATAATTCAGACATTTCCTTTTTCATCAGCCTGCTCGAGTAAACAGATGAAAGAGCAGCCCATTGATTTCTCAAGATTCTCTGCTAAGCAGGGATGCTGTTTGTAGGCTAGAACCAATAAAATCCACAAAAAATCAATTCAAGGGGGTTTTTTAATTAACTATAACACACTAGCATTTCTATACAACTTGCAAATCAAAACAACACAGTGAATCGATGTTCACAGGGCTCTCCCATACTCCATGATTTATTGAAATCAATTTGGAATGCAACATTTGAAAATACCTATTTTTGCAAACATACCATGACCATTAACAGCAGATCAGAAGGATTCAATTGATCTAATACACATTACCTTAGAGAATCATGGATTTGTCCTGAAATTTGCTGCTTTGGGTGTACTCCTTTTTAAAAAAAAAAATATTATGTGCATTTTCTTTGGTAAGATTTTAAGGTGGGACACTGATTGCTTTGGAAATTTCCAGCTTCCCTCTCCTCTTCTAAGTCTTAGGGTGAAACAGTAGCTCTGGCATCAGTTCCCACCTCCCTCCTCCTGGTGAGACTGGGCTTTGGATCCTACTTGCAAAGCGGGGGAATGCTGTTACATCTTCTGTGTTCTCCCTTCACTGCTAGCTGTAGCTGTTCTCTCTTAACTGTAGGTGGACTGGGAAGGCTTTACTTCCAGTAAAGCACTGATGCCCTACTATCTTACTTAAAAATTGTGTGCCAGAGGACAACAGCAAGGATGGGAAAGGCCCTTGGGGGGAGGTTGTCTCAGTGTGACCCAGAACCAAGAGACTGAACTAATACTGCAGTGGTGGAAGTTTGCATCCTCATAGGTTTTTTTTCCCAGATGCACTGAATAACCCTGCAAGCATTAAGAGCAAAAGCTGAGCAACTGGTTAGGTTTCAGTCAACAAAGGTGGTGTGTGGGGAGGTGGCAGTGCTTGCAAAACTATGGCGCACAAAACCCCAGCTAGACTTTAACTCATACACAACTCAACTGAAATATCCTCTTTCCTATTAGATAATGCCATATACCAGACCTGTATGTTTTGAGTGAGAATTGAGAGTCCTCTTTGGATTTTGGGAAGGACCAAGTGGACTGGGTTAAAGGATTTCTATAGATACGCTATACATGAAACGTGAGTTTGCATACGTGTACGTGGAAGTGTGCGTGACAGGAAGTGCACAAAGCCTTTAACTCTTAAAACAGCCAGGAAAAAATAAACTCACTCTCACGTTTAATGTGGTAGCTGTGGGAAATGGCTATTCTGCATTACCAGAGCCAACACAAATAATTTAGGGAAGCTGGAAGTCTGTCTTCTGTAATAACCTTATGCAAGATGGGACTGTCTTTCAGGTCATCACTCAGTAATGTAACAAAGGAAGAAGCAGAGGAGCTCTTGATCAAAGAGGCAAAAAGAAAGATCCCTGTATGTCCAAAACCTTGCTGCCTGTGCCCAGCTGAAGTCACTAGTCTGTTAAATATTCTATCTCCTTGCAAACCTTGTTCTAGCCCTAGGGTTTTACACAGTGGCATACAGGCATTTTTCCTGTCACCATCAAACACTAATGTGTCTTACCAGAGCTCCAGCCCATTACTCGGCTGGTACATTCTCTCCTTCATTGTGTGGACAAATATGGGCTAACTTGAAAACACAGTTACTTTCTGTCATATTTCCACATGCCACACTGGCATAAGCAGCTGACAATCACGTGCCTGCAACTACTCAGCTGCATCAGCAATTGTCTGCAATGATGAGATGCACATATGTGTATGTTTCTACTTTATTTTGGATCTTTAGAAAACACTGCTTTATATCTCATTTTGCTCCTTGGTGAAGAACATACTTGCTAGAAAAAGACTGAGCAAATAGCTGCTTAACTGGGAAATCATCAGATGCCTTATTTTTATTAGCGGTTGAAGAATTCAGTTAAGTACCAAACAGCACAGTGGAAAATTGCTAACTCTTGTGAAAATAAACATGCATCTATTTTGTATTTAACCAGCTGAAAGTACATATTTTTTAAGTACAGGATATAGACTGTATATTAAAATGCAACGATCACATCAAAAGCCTCTTCTCTTTTCACCCACACTTTCCCGTGGGCGATCTGTCATACTGCTTAGCTTCCTCCATAACTATGAGCTTTGAATTCAGATTTTCAGTAATAGCTTTGAAATCCTGTCTCAGAAACATAGTTATGGCTGTTCTTGCAGAGTGTGCCCTAAGGGACAATGTGGGTGAGAATCTGAAGTTTTATTTTTAGTCAAACTTTGCTTACAATTTTTTTCTAATAGAAGGGAATAGGGTTTGTAACTTTAAAGCTTTAAGTGTTTCAGCTTTGCGAAAAAGACTCTCTATTCTATCTGTATGTCTTTTGCCATCTGCAAATCAATACTTGAATCAAGTGCAAAGATGTTGCGAAGCTTCAGCTTCACCCATTCATTACTGTTTGTTTGAAGGACCCAGACACTCAAACACAACTGACTATGGAAGTAAGAGGCATTACAGCTTGATATCTAAATAGCTCTGCAAACCACAGCCATTTTACATTCTGCCTTTCAGCATCACTGGAGTGTTATGTATTTAAAAGCACAAATTTCATTTTGGCTCACACTGAGTGTTCTAAAATTAGTGGCCTCCCCAGTTTAGTTTAGATTAGTTGGATAAGCACGATGACTGGGGAGGTCACGGCAGCACCCCAACAGTCCATCTGCACAATTTCCCTTTGACTAAGCATCCTTGAATTTCAAAGAAGGACCAAGACCAGGGATTGACCCTGACCACCCATAAGGAACTGAACAAAAAGGCAGCAATATATTGTTGTTCAAAACCACAGGAGTCAAACCCAGCCCAACAGGTTTTGACCAGCAAAGGCTGCTGTTCCCATTTCTCATGCTACTCACCATTCCACTGATGCAGCGGCCACAGGCTGTTGTTTTGAACTCTCCATGCAGCTCCTTCACAGCACTTGTTGTATAAAAACCTTCTGCCAAAAGGATTATTCCATATAAGAAGAAAAATGATGCAATGCCATAAATTACGTACTGCATTAGCTGTATTCTACAATGGAAGAGGAAAAAAGATACAATTAGATTTCAGTCTTATAAAAACAAAGTCCTTCAATCCCAACAAATTATAGAGAACACTTTTTCTAGAAATACAGTTCAAGGCTCCTTAGCATTGTAAGCAAGCAGCTGCAGGAGGGTGCTGGAATGACTGTCCCACTTCCCAGGTAAGCAGTACTGATGTGCACTAGCCTTGCATCCCCCTGAGCACCCTCTGCTTGTGCTGCAGTCCTTATACTGACTGGTATTAATCATCAGGTTAAAGCTGCAGTTTCACGCCTCCACTATGGAGGTCTTTTTCCTGTTGCTGATCCTGACACCTAACTTGGGAATGTCTGGCAGGGACAATGCAGGGCTTTGAGATGGGCAAAGCCTGGAGCTAAACTCCTGGCTGAACCACCAGGCTCCATGATGATTCTCTGGGCTTAGGGAAAGGAAGCAGTCCTTGAAATTCAACATTTTCACTTGTCAAATCCAGTTAATTTATATTTCTAAATTCTGCAATATTTGTCTGATACAAAACTCAGGAAATATGCAGTGACTTCTCCTGAGGAGGAATGGTTTGCTCTACAGCCTCGAAGGGTACTTCCAAGTGAGCAGTAGTTTCAGTGCCTTGAGTCACAGCAGCATACATCTTGCGGTATTTTGCCTTTAGCTAAAATAGGTAAATGGAAAGAATAACTTCTAAATATTATCAATCAGATTCAGTATCTGAAGCCAACTCTTTGGGAGGACCAGAATGCCAGATCTTCCATACAGCACTTCCGGTCTCCAAAAGTCAGACTTTGTTATTAGTTCAACTTCCCCGGAACTTCTTTAAAGTAATTTGATTTTTGGGATGGTTATTTTGGATGAAGCTATTCAGAGAACTGAGAGGTTAATTTTATACATCCATGCTACCAGTTTTCTAAGGATAAATATATTTTCCTCAGATTTTTTTTCCAATTATTGCCACTCTCAGTAAGTAGCTGCTAGCACAGATCTCCAAAGAGCATATGCATGTTTTAGCTTAAAGAAAATTCATGACTACCATTTATATAGTTAAATGTTATCCTTGCATAAAAATAGAATATTGCTCATTTAAAATTTTATGGGGGAAGTGTTATGTTTGTTTTCCAAACTGATTAAAAATAACAGGATAAATCTGTTGCACCTGTGCTGTAAAGCATGAAAAAATTAATTCATGATTTAAGAGAGTACAGAAGAATTTCTTTCAGCATCATTAATAGTCTAGGAGAGACCCAATGCATGTTACCAGAAATTAGTAATAGGGAAAACTGGCTAAAAATGTCTATTCCAAAGTGTGTCTTACTAACATATTTTTAATTTATTTTATGTCTTGGTAGCCTTACATTATCTGCCCCTTTCTAACACCTCTTCTCCCTTGCCACCTTCTTTGCTGCATAGAACCCGAGCCCTGAGCTGCTTTGGTAGGAATTATGCATTTCCCCAGCTGCTGATGCTGACTTGACAAGAAATGTTGTCAACAATTCTCCAAAACATAAAACTTGCTGCCTGTTACTGCTGCTTTTGCAATTTCCTCTATTTTGCTCAAACCAAGACTGATACAAGCACAGGGTGTTTTGTTAGTTACTGAGGAACAGCTGCCTACAGTTTCTCACTAAATGTGGATAACTGCAGGGTTCTCCTGGCTCATGCACTGGAGCTGGGGACACACTGCCCAGCCACAGCCAGGGATGAGTGCAGGCAGTGCTGGGAGGGGCAAAACTAGCAGGGAGCAGTCCCAGTGCAGGTGTGGGCACAGAGAGTCCCAAAATGGTGCTGTGGGATTGATGCCAGTGACAGGAGGGCATGCAGCAAACTGGCAGGTCTGGGCCTACAAGCATATAAAGGGAGTCAGTGACAACAGAAATTAAAAAGACAATAAGGAGAATTAAGTGTGCTGCACTGGATCCTGATACCAAAGTCTTCAGGTATCACCCTAAAAGCTGGGTCTTTGGGGCAGGTAAGCAACACACACGAGCCTTGGTCAGTGCCCATGTGCCATGCCCACAGTGCTCACCACAGGGGCCCCCTCTCACAGACATGCATGGCATGTTGGTCAGGCTGAGTGATGAGTACAGACCCCCAGGGCAGCACTCCAGGCCTTCCTCTAGCCTCATGGAGAAGCCTTGGGAACATAAAAGACCCAAATATTTCACCAGTGGTTATGTCCAAAAGCTGTGTTTGCAGACCTTTCCAGCTTTTTCTCTCTTTTCTCATATACCAGTCCAGCTCCTTCTGAGCGAGGATGGACAGAACCATTCTTCCCTGTTATTCCCATGCATTCCCATCATCCCTTTCTTGTTTATGTCATCAACAAACACTAAACCTACTCTCAGATTAAAATTGTTACCCCTTGTTTTGTCACAACAGCCTCAGGTAAAAAGTCCCTCTCCAGCTTTCTTGTTGGCCCTGTTAGGTACTGGAAGGCTGCTATAAGGTCTCCCCAGAGCCTTCTCTTTCCCAGGATGAACAGCCTCAATCCTCTCTGTGTCTTCATAGGAGAGGTGCTCCAGCCCTCTGATCATCTTTGTGGCACTCCTTTGGACTCACTCCAACAGGTCCATGTCTTTCCTGTGCTGAGGACCCCTGACCTGGACACAGCACTCCAGGTGGGGTCTCAGCAGAGTGGAGTAGAAGGGCAGAATCGTGTCTTTTGACCTGCTGGCCACACTGCTTTTGATACAGCCCAAGATACAATTGGCTTTCTGTGCTGCAGGGGTACGTTGCCAGCTCATGTTCGGCTTTTCATCCACCAGCACCCCCAAGTCCTTCTCAGCAGGGCTGCTCTGAATCTCTTCATCTGTCAGCATGTATTGATACTGGCCATTGACAGCCATGTGCAGCACATTGCATGAGGCCTTGGTGAACATCATGAGGTCCACACAGTCCCACTTCTCAAGGCTTTCAAGGTCCCTTTGGATGGCATCCTTTGTCTCAGGTGAACAAACTGCACCACTCACTCACCTCGCTGTCATCTGCAAACCTGCTGAGGGTGCGCTCAATTCCACTGTTTACGATACTGATGAAGATATTAAGTAGTACTGGTCCCCAAAGAAACAGGTTTAGCAGGATAACCACTTTGGTTCTTTGTATGTGAACACCAATAAACTACCGAGTGCTGTTAGAAAAACGAGCAGCCTAATGCTCAGGGATGGAGGCTGAAGCTTGAATCCATCTCTACTCACTTAGCATGAGGATGTTATGATGAATAATGGAAATAGGAGGAATACTTACACTTCACTCAGCAAAGCATGGTCACTGGCAGTCGTGGAGAAGTGCTGCTCGAGGATAGACACGGTTCCCGTGAGCGCCACGTGGCCACAGCCACAAAACAACGCTACCCCCGAGAAGCAGAGAATGGTTGCCACGAGCGAAGCATATGGCACTCCTCCTAGGCACTTAATGCAACATTCAAAGCAACCTAAGCAGAAGAGAGAAAGCAAAAGAAACGTCATGAGCAAAAAGCAAATTATGAGGAAAAGAATATTCGTCCTCCACTTGATAAAAGCCACAGGGATTAAAAGGCCCAGGCATTGACATGCTAAGCAAAAAATCTATAGGTGGTACAAGACAGCATCACCCTCTAAAGCAGTGACCTACAGATCTGTTGGTATGGACTCAAAGCCCAGAAAGTGGGCTGAGTGCTCCTGTCTTTACAGAATCAAGAAGAGATCAATGAGACAGCCTATGAAATGGAAAAAGCAAAAAAATCACTGTCTAAAGTGATCTACTGCGATCCAGCTGCTCATACAGAGCTCACCATGTTTCACCATCACCAATGGCAGGAGCACCAGCTATCCTGGCAACATTCTGGGAGACAGAGAAGAAAATACTCAAGACAATGAAGCCTTTTGGAAAAGTAAGAGATATTTTTCACTTTCACTAGAAGAGGAACACATTTAGGTATGCAAAACTTAACTGCCCTACGCTCTCCAATAACTCTCCAAGTTATCTTTTTGTATAAATCCATATGAGGTTATAGGGATACTGATATTTTAACAACAGAAAAAAATGGAGACCAAAGAATAACAATTTTTATCGAGGGCAGCTGTGTGAAGCTGTATATAGTTCCACAGACAATATATTTCCAGCTTTATAGGATACACTGGATTTACAGCGATCCCTGAATACCGTTTGCAGTAGCATAATCAACTGAAACGCATCATTTCAGCAGTCTGAGTTAACAAAACACCCCCCAGAACTGTTGTTTGTATGAACAGTGTAATAACAAGGTTGCGGCTGAATTGCCAGGTTCCTTCCAATTGCGTGGCCCGAAAACCCATCTGCTTACAAAGCTGGGGAATGTAAATCGGAAACAAGCACAGCTTTTAACAGCGCTATAATGGTAATGGCAATCCATACCAATTCATTACTTCAGGGTGATGGCATTAAGCTGTCTCCATTAATGTGCATTTCATACAACTGCGCAAAACACAAGCCATTAAGACAACGCTTAATGGAGCGACCAGCGTTGCACGTCGCAGGAACAGCCCGCTGCTTCTATGGCACAGTGCTGCATGGACAAAGCATTTGAAGGCAAGGAAACAGCTGGCGAATGAGTACATCGCATCACAGCTTCCCACCCAAAAAATTCCTCACAAAGATCAGCAAGTCTCCAGCCACCACATGAAGCAAGTTTATTTTTATCCCCCTCCCTTTCCCACTAATGAATGAGTTGCAGAGCAAACTCTTCTGTGAAGCACTTCTGTGAATAATATGCATCTGTTAATTGAAAGCTTTCCCATTTTGTAAGTAAGAAACTCTTCTTTTAGATAGTCACTAGCAAGTGCCCTGGTCAGGCTTAAGTAGTTATCACCATCGAAATGACTTATGAAATGCTACTTCACTAACTGCAGACAAGATTCAGTTGTGTAGAAACAAGCCTGGGAAGCTTTTACAGTCTATCCCACAGCTGGAGTCCATTCAGTCAGAACTATCTTCATGACAAAAAAACTGCCGAATGAACAAACACTGCAGCTCAGCAGTGATGGGGCAAACAAAATCCAATTGCACACTATCAGAGGAAATCATCTCTGTGTTTCATTTTATCACAGAGGTCCAGAGCTGAGTTCAGACACCAGGCCTTTCAGAGCAATACTCTGCTTTGGGGAATCTGCCTGAGTGCAGCTCACAAGCCACACACAACAGCAGTCATACACGTGAGGCTGGTTCGCCTCCACAGCATCTGCTCCCGGGTCAGGCCCAAGCCTCCCAGAGTTAATCCAAGAAATGCTTGCACCTGGCACAGGATTAGCCATGAAGGATTATCCAAGAGCACCGAAGCTCCGACCCAGCAGACAACACGTGACACACATGCGGCCACAGCCCAGCACAAAACAAACTGCCTTTTGGGCTGCACTCCCAAAGCATAAGGTGAGCAAATGCCAGGCCATTGCTCAGCGTGGAGGAGATTGATCACCTAAATCATGCTGATCCCACAGACTGCTTTAACAGAAGGATCCCATCAAAGACAGGAAATAAAAACAGTGGGGAGCAAAACCAAGGGACTGACAAGATCCAAAAGGAAAGCTGCAGGTTTCAGATAATGGCAGCAGTCTGCCTGACAAAACTAAAAACTGGTGTAGACCCAAGACTGATGTTTAATACCCCCCAACTAGGTACTTGTCCTCCCAGTACCCCACACCACACAGCTGGCTTTCCAGGTCACTGGCAGAACATTTGCCCTGGAGAGCTTGTTGGATTCCTTACCCAAACATATGACAATATCTGCCACTAATCCACAGACCCTCAAACACAAGCCAACAGTGGCAGACCCCCTCTCACAGCACAGTGACTGGCAGCTGCACAGAGCATCTTTCTGGCCATACTCTTTTGTCTTCCTCTACAATGCAAGTAAAAAGCCATCCCAGTATTTGGGTGGCCTTCATTTTATGTGCAGACCACGGCCAAGGGATGCCCTAAGAAGTGTCTAAAGCAACCACATTATTTTGAGCAAGGCAGAGAAAACTGCCCAAATGTGGAATGGCACGAACTACTCACCTTCACCCCAAGACTAAAGCAGGACACAGAGGGACTTCAGTACACCTGGAAATAGCACGCAGCCTGCTCACAAGTGCATGAAGCATCCCAAATGAGCACGTTTCCAAGAGCCAGCATCCAACCATACATAGTCATTTCGCACCCAAACTGACAACAGAGCTGCACAGCCTGCTGCCATAAGGTAACTAACTGCGGGGGACAACCTCATCACAGTGCTGAGGCTGCCAGACCTTCCCCCAGACCCCACTGTGAACACTTTTTACGAGCAGATTAAATCCATGCCTAGCCTGAGCAATATAGCCAATTTTATAATTTTAACATAAGCCTAAAGCAGTATTGCCAAGAGCAGCTTTCAAAATCAGCTAAAATTTGAAGCTCATCAAGAACTAAGATACACTTTACCAACCTTCCCTAACAAGCACTGAAGCAAATCAGAGGATTTCTGAAAAAAATGAAAACTTTCCAGGAAACCTGCTTTGTGATCTCTCTCTGTAACCCCAAGTCAGCAACTATCTTCCTACAATACAACTGGAAACCCAGGATGTTTGCCTAGTTCATATTCACAAAATAACTTGCTGATGCACTGATGACAACTGTAGGCTGAAGGCCTGGGAATTCTAGCTGATAAAAATAAGTAGTAGTAAAGAAAATTTAGTTTCAATTTTCTACTAGTTTTAGCTTTTCAAATGGCCAAAATGCTGAACTTTTCAGCTGTATATCCACTTCCAATGAAACAATGTAAAATGATTTAAATATGAAACTGTACAGCACAAACACACATCACTGCATCTCCTCTCTCAATGGCCATTTTGTGCAAGGCATCACTAGAACCTTTTGTGCAACTCAGCAGAATAAAAACATTTTTTGTCCTCAGGCTGGTGAGCAGCAGTTGCCATGGAGGCATGTTAATAACAGCCCAATGATTTGCCCAGAGCTGCCTGTGATCTTGGCTACAGATTTAACACACTCTCAGAAGGAGGCCAGCTAAAACAAAGACTGAGATTATTCTCTAGGGAATGAATGCTATTAAACACACACACACACATACACAAATATTCTTGCTAAAGGACAAAAATAAAGAGAAGATAAAGAAACAGGAACCGGCTATTCTTTTAATCTCCTGGAAGCTATCAGTCACAGGAAATTGGTAAAGGATGAACCTACATATGTACATAAATTGGCAACTGGTCACTTAATGTATGAAGAACAATTATACAATTTACCCAGCAGTGTACAGGCTACTGCATATATGTAGGGGCTTAGTCATTCAATTTCCCATATCAATTGGTGATTGTGTGGCTAAAACTTCTTTGGTACTTTAAGTAGAGCTTTGAGATTTAAACTCAAGAACAGCAAGGTAATAGAGAATTAATGGAAAGAGGTCTTAAAATAAAAAGGAAAAAGAGCCAATTCTCAGACTCTAATTCATCCTACTAAGGTCAAATCTGTTATCTGGAAATTATAAAAGACAGTGCATTGAGATCAAGTAGTTTTCTTGAATATTCCTAGGGCTTGCTCTAGGAAGTTCACATATCTATTCCTGAAGCCCAGATTTGAAAAGCCGAGACAGAAAGATTTTCACAGAACCGTCCCTCAAAGCATAACATGGAAAACTCAATGTAAAGGAAGAACGTCCACACCTCCTGGACAGAAAACCAGCCTGTCCCTTAATCATCTCCTCTTAGGCTGAACTTGTGCCTCCATGTATCTCAGGCACTAACCATTGAGCCCATAGTCAAGGTCACTGTGGAACAAAACAACAAGAGAAAAAGGAAACCTGAAAGTAGATTTGAAAAGCTCTCAGTTTCAGGGAGCTGAAACTTCAGGCTCTTGTGGCTGTTTTCTGTGTTAGTTCCCGCTCTTTTTTCCTCAGAAGTTTAGTTTTTTCCCATCCCAAAAATCTGGCTTGCTGTTCAGAAAGATAAAGCAATGGGCACCATTTTGTCCTCATCACTTACTTCCTGTCATTGTGTAATGCATTTTTAGAAATCGTGGCATGTTAGACACCTGTCCAGTTAATACATGGTAGAAACTACACATCATGTTCCACCACAGGAGCACAATCTCTGTTGGCTTCAGCACCACTGCGCCCAAGGAGTACAGTGGGAGGACTTTTTTTAACAAAAAGAAGGATGCAAGCAATCCAATGAAAGAAAAAGCACTAGGTAACATCTTAAATGCAGCCATCACGTGTAAATCAGGCTCATTATCACACATCCACAGGAGCCTAGCCTTGATAGCATCACTCCTAACTCACAAATAAAGGTAAGAGGAGAACTCAGCACTTGACATTCACCTCCTGCTTCCCCAGTGCTGAAGATAACCCAATACAAAGCGTGAATAATACCATCAGTCCTAAACCACCATGGATTTTTGTCAGAAAATGAACTTTATGTCAATGAAAGCAAATACCAATTTTACTGTCTGTTACCTCTCTGTCCTTTTTACAAATTTCCATGCTGAATGGCTTATGCATTCTAGGACGTACATTTTCCTACCTTACAGCATGATTGACAGCTACAGAAGAAGCAGTGAGGGATGTGGGAATACACTAATACCTCAGAAGCAAAATTAGAATTTACCACTTTCTTCTCTGTGTGAGATTACGCCAGTGACTGGCAGTAAGATAACTTTACTTCTCACATCTGTCACGCACACCTGCAGCCAAAGGTCAGTGCCAACAATACAGTAAGATAAAACATTTAACCTTACAACAGTACTTTTAAAGTATATGACAAATTTCTCTCCATGCTTTAATATGGGCACTGAAATAAAAGGGCTCTGTGTTAAAAGACCTGGAAGTCTTTGCTGAAACTCTGTCGTTACCCATTCCTATTCATCTTAAAGTTTGCTGATTTACAAAACATGACACAAAGTGAAACACACTGTTACTACTTACAATAAATGCTCACTCACCACACTTTTGGATTAACATTAAACAGACTAAATAAATTATGAGCTTAAATAGAGAAAATCTTTTCTTCTCTTCCGGCAAACCCCTTAAAGCTCTTCCACAGAAAACTTCCTTTCAAGTTCAGTATTTCCTAATTTTGCCTTTTTGTCCTACACAAATTAGAAGTTGTGAAATTGACTTATACTGAAAATTAACTCATGAGAGCCAGAAAACTTAATGCAAGTGCACTTTAGTCTCACCAGATTGAAAATCTCCCTGCTGCATTTACATCCCCCTCTTCCAGGGTTGTCCTGCCTAGCCAGTACAGTACCTGTGATGGAGTAGACATGACCTTTGGAGAACACAGCCATCAGGGCTGTCACAAAGGGTCTGACCTGAAATGCAGCAAGACCACCTCTGTTATCTTTCACAGTGGCTGGCACAAGATGCTTGATTCAAGTGAAAAGCAATGAGATCTGGGGTGGTCTGATCCATCCAGTAAACCTCATCCCAATCTCTACTATTTAAGAGCTACGTGAAGAACAAGTAGCTCCTTTCTGGAGATTACCAGCATTAATTGCAGCTTCTCCAGATATTCTTGATACGGAGAGAAGAGACTTGGTTTTGGAACTGTCATACAGCTAGTTCCCCACTTTTGAGAAGTGGGTTAGATGCTTCCATATTTTTGTGCAGCAGAGAACTAAAAGTCCTTGCTCACACTTCCTGTGCTGGAAACCAACACAGAGAAAGCAGGAGAACTGGTGCACGCTAAGAACAAGAATCTCACAGCCTGGAAAGCTGCATTAGCAGATGCCTTTTCAAATCCACAAGGCACCAAGTATCTCTGTGGTAATGAGTAAGTTACAAAAATAAGTACCTTCTGAATATGTCAGCAAAATTACAGTAAGCACAGGTTTAAAATCAAGCACATTTCTGCTATCATGGCTAACAAAAAAACCCACAAACAAACAAACAAACAAAAAAGTCCAAACAAACCAAACAACATTGCAGAGGTTATCAATGTTCATCCAGAGCAAAAGCTAATTTTTTTCTTCTCACGAAAGAAAGCATGATGTTCAAATTGGAGAAAAGGCTGCTTTTACCAAGGCAAGATTTGTTTCTTCTGGATGCTGTTAGATGATGCAGAGAAGACTCTAAGAAGAGACAGCAGTAATCATAACCTTTATTTCTTCATATCTCTTCTTTCCAAACCAGCACTACTTAGAGAGAAAAATTTGCATTCATACTGCAGAAACCAAACCCGTTTCATGCGAGGACAGATTATTTGAATGTATTTTTTACAGACCATATCTAGTGTACCTTCTTCAAATTTAGTGAAATACACACACTCCCCATCTATATAATTCCCAGCCTCTGCAAGGCTCATTAAGCTCACAGGTGTTTTGAAGTCATCTTTTTCAGACAGTGTAATCTACAAAATAGGAATCATTACATTCACACTTACTGCAAGTGCCCATCCCAGATGTTTGCTGTCTGAGAGCAAGGAGTCAGACCTAGACGGGAAGAATGCCACTGCCCCATGAGACAATGAGACAAGGGAATTGTTCTTGTCCAGTTTTACTGGACAGAGGTCAGGCAGAACTGTGTTTATTTGAATTAATGTCTTGTCTGTTTTGGCCTATGAAACAGAAACCACAGCAGAAAAAAAAAAAGACCTAATTTGGTACTTTGGAAAAGTCCTTACTTCGAACATGTTTGTATGGGAATTCTTGAGGAGGGGTATTTTTTAGCTCTGGCTACTTCTACGGAACAAAAAGTTAAGCTGGTGATTTAAAAAGAGACTTCTCACATAAGGGACAGATCAAAGATTATTGATAAAAGCTCTGGCATAATTCCTCCTGGAGACTTTTCCTAGTGTTTTATTATCCAAAATGACCCTTGGGACTTCAGCACAGCCTGAGCATGTGGACGTGCTCGAAGTTCAAACACATTGCACTAGCAAGGGCAGCGGCTGGTCCAAACTGTGGCTGTAACTCTCAGCCGACATATCAACAATTCACTGCTCAGTGTGCCTGAAGACGCTCCTTCCTTTCTGTCCTTGCCCTCACCTCCTTCCCTTCACTACACTCAGCAGGGTCAACATGCAAGAACTGCTGCATCAGTAGGTGCCAGCCCAGAAGATAATTTTGGACAAACTCAAGGCAGAGAGGTAAAAGAGATGAAGCGAAGGGCAGACTGCCAAAGATATTGAAATGTTTGAAGGTCTAGTCAAGCTTGTGCAGGAAGTACAAAACCACCTGAGCATTTTGGTCCCATGGGCGACTTCCAAAGTTCTGTGAAAATATGTAAGGACATTTGGATTCAACCTGTAACTTGGCCAACATGATTTTTAAAGCTGACTTTTACTTTAATCAAAGGGGAGTATCTTACCTGGAAGACTCAAGTTGAGCCTCTCAGCTCCACCTTTCTGCCAGCTGTAACTCACCTCACTCTCCACCAGCCTTCAGCACTCAGCAAGACTTTTGCCACACTGGATTTCAGCCATGGCTAGGGACTGCTTCCCCACTTGACTCCTCCCTAGCTACAAAGGAGCAAACAGAAACACAGCCTCTCTCTCCCTACAGCTGAGGACTATTGAGTGTTTGTGTATTTCAGCTTGACAGATCTAAGAATCAAAAAGGTAAATACGCAATTTAAGAGATAACTGAGGATGCAAAGATCTTCCCAGACGTTCACACAGCTATAGAACAAGGGGAGCAGTAAGAAACCTGAACCACAACTGCACAAGTCCTTTGCCCTGCCACAGCTTTCATGCAGATATTTCCTGAGTCCTCACCACACGTTTTCCAGAATTTAAGCTTGCTTTGGTAAGCAAGCAGGCTGTTTCAGAGAGATATTCCATGTTCACATGCCTTTATGCTCTCACAAAGCAGATGAAACACCTCCCAGCATCTGGGAAAGCAAATTTCAAAAAAAGAAAAAAAAGATTCCCATAAAGCAAACAACGCCCACCCAGCCTGGAAGAGTGCCTACAGCTAAGCTCATGTTAAACAACTGTTGCAAAGTTTCTCTTTCTAAAGAAAAAGATGCTACTTTGCTTCCTGGGAAAAATTTCGTTTAGGTGTTTTGAAAGGCTCATTAAGCTTGCAGGTGTTCTGGGGATGTCTTGGCTCCAGCACTGCAGTGAATCTCCCACACTGACTCTGCCCTTGTTGCTCAAGTGCTGGATTCAAGCTTAAACTGGGGAGGGGAAATCATATTGTACATGGAGACCCTGGGAGAAGAGGTGGATGCCATGAGGACTGCCACAGAGGCGCTCTCATAGTGATGTCCATTTGGTCACTGACAGAGGAGGCAAAGTAGAAATACCTGTACTGCAAAGGCACCCAAGAAACCATGTGGCTTGTCAAAGGAACAGAGAGGTTATCTCAGCACTGCAGCCAATGCTCCCAGCAGTGGGGAGCTGTAGGCCAGTACTGAAGGGAGGCAGGGATTGTGTTGGGACTGAAGAGACATCTTCCCTCCAATCTAAGGGAAAGGAGCAAAGGTATTTTCACAGTGATTAATCCATCACTGGAAGGTTGGTTTTATTCGACCTGTTCAGAGGCACTTCACTGTTGCCTAAAAGCTTTTTAATTTCTTTCAGTGCAGCCATTTAAAGCGCCTTCCCTTGAACTGGCATTTCTGGGCTTTGTTGGTGTTTTTTTTACTCCATCAACAAGAACCCTTTCATCTTCAACTCCTCCATGACAGCCACCACGTTTACCTGCAAGTCAGTTCAGAAAGATTGCCAAGGCAGACTGAATAGGGCTCAGTTGCCTAAACAAGGGTTTCTAGCACCATTCTAGGTGCCAGACTCCCAGCTGCTGTAACAGAAGGCTGTGCATCTCCTTGTCCTGGCTCATCGCTGCCAGCACATACGGACATGTCTCATCACTGGGCACAGCTGAAGGGGCACAACACTCTGATAACCAGGCATCCAGCCTGCTCCTTCCATGTCCTCCACAGCCCAAGAAGGCAGCATTCATGATCTATTGCTCCATCCTGAAGCATTTCATCCATGTATAAAATATCTCATGTGCACTGATATGAAGTTTGGGAACATCTTCTGGCAGTCCCAAGTCTGTCACCCATGTAACTTTTCATAAAATATTCATAAAAATGAATATTGATACTGTAGATGGAGATCATACTTGGCAACCTAAATATCTGGGGGGAGGAAAAAGCCATTTGAAATACATAAATATTTGAATCCTAAAGAACAAAAACGTGAAATATAATGGAAAGGGGAACGATGAGGCAGCAAGCTTTGGTGAATATTTCCCTGCAACTGCTATTAAAGTCTCTGATGCGGAGGCAGGCATCTCCAGCAAACAAGCTGTCAGGCAGGCTTCAATCAGCTCCATAAAGAGAAGAGGATTGCTGGATAGAGCTAGCTGCAAATGCTATCTGAGCATATATATCCCTCACTGTGCTAACCCTCAGTCAGACTGGAATTTTCCAATGCAATCAATCACAGGCTTGATTTTAGGTGCCTTTCTCAGATGCTTTGAAACTCAATTGCCACACAGACTCTTCAAATCAATCTTCAGGAAAACAAAATAGGATCTTTTTGAGGTCTCCAGCCAGATATTGAAAGGACAGGCATGTGCAATCACCAAAACATTTTTAAAGCCTCAGCTGAAATCCTCCTTTAGACTCTGACATATGGACTTAGTGCTTGTAGCAAGGGAAAAATGCAAATGAAACCTTGGAATACTGTCTAGGAAGCACACCGTAGGAGACCAGTAAGTCAGATATGCTTTAGTGTCATTTCTGCATTAGTGGCTGATGAGTCTGATAACTTCATCTGCATAAACCCCCATACTATAACATCTCATCTATAAGCAGTTTTGAAGCAATTGGGCAGCACAGTTAAAAGGAAGCTGTCCCTCACCACATATTTTTGTCTTTAAAGCATTAACAACGAAATTTATATTTAGTCAAGTATTCATACAAAAGAAGTAGAGTCCTTACAGCCTTAACAAACAAACCAAGAAAAACAGAAGAACATTTATCTTAAATTGTTAGGACTAGTGCAAAACATTAAGTTTATGCTACTACCGTTTCTGAACTCTTCATTTCCCTTTTTCCCAGCCCTTTATTTACCTTGAATCCCCAAAGGACTAATATTGCCTCTCAATCCTGGCACATGATGGTACCGGTGTGGCCTTGAACTCCTGTACATCCAGTGGTACCTGCCAATTTCCATTTCTGGTCTGGTGATCACTGCCAATTTTAGGTGGTAAAAAGTCAGTGTCACCAGCAAGTTTTAGTTCAGTACTTTCAGTCATTTAATTTTAAAAACAAGAGCCCAGAAAACACACTGTAGTTTCAGAACTGAAACAACAAGACCAAGAGAGGGATTAGGAGGGACGATCAACAGGAAATGCTCACACAGGTGTTAAGAAAGGTTGAATAGCTAACACTCCACCTAGGGTTTGTGTTAAACACATAAGGAAGGACTCCCTATTCCTTACCCCCATCCAGTCTCACCTCTCTTTGTCCATGGCAAAAAGCTCTGCTCCAAAAGAAGGCAAAGTCATAGAAAACCATGTTAACCATTTTTAAAAAAAGACTACAATTCTGCCAAAGAAAAAGCTTAGTACTTTCTGTAAAGGTCAGGCAAACACAAAGGATTGCTCCACTACTTATATTAAAAAAAAATAAAAATAAAAATGTGGGCTTTATTTCACATAGGCTCTGCTCACATCCAAAAATGTGGACCAAGTGTGTTAAAACACACTTCCAGGTTTATGATGAAGAACATAGTCATGGCTTCTCCTCATCTTTTCAGATGAAGGTCAGCAACAAGACCCCCCAAGCAGTAACACACCTCACCTCACCTCACCTTGCACACTCATTGCACAATCACTGCCACAGGGTTTCTGAACCCCCTGAAAGAGACCACTGATAAAAGAACATTAAACCACTTTTGGTCCTACGTGTCCCGTACTGGCACTGCTATGGCCTTGTCAAAGCTGTCAGGTGAGACTAACAGATATTTATTTAGAATGTACCAGAGTCCCCCTCCACAGTGGCTAAATGAGAAAACAACCACCATCTCTGGCAAAATTAAACCCAATTCAGTAGTGTCTGGGCATGTGGAGAAAGTGAAGGTTATGATCATGAAAAGTCCATCTACTCTAGACTACATTAGAGATGAAATTCAGGGGGAGTGGGAGTAGAAATCCCATAAATTTCTAGCCTGTGCCGGGCTTGGAAGGTCCTGGACCTGGTCCCTCTATCATGTGGTGTTGATGCTTGTGCAGTGAGGAGTTTGGCACAGCTACATTTGCATACATCAAGAGGAGGAAAAATCTTGGCCTTGAATCCAAATGTTGGATCTAGAGATTTGAAACAACAATTTGCCTTTTTTATCAGTAAATGAACTACCAAAACTAAAGCAATCTTTTGGGTTTGGGATGTAGACTTAGTATCAATGGCTCTCTAAAGGATACTTTGTGGCTTTGTAATTCTCCTCACTCTGCACCTCACATACAAACCAGTAAGCAGGTATCAGCTAGCAAATCTTCCACAGAAGACATTATTGCATCTTGTAGGGCTTACTCTTGCTCGTAGGAAAGAAAAATTCCACATCTTATAAACGTAACAAAATTCAAAATGTGTTGGAAGTATTGTTCCAAAATGTCAGTGCACGCTCAGGATGATATAATCTTCTGCTTGCAAAGGAACAATCCTGCTTTGAGACCACAAGGAATGCCATAATAATTGAATGGATACAACATGAAAAACAACAGAATTCTTTGCTCCTACTACATACCTCCTCTCCTCTGCCTCCCAAATGTCTGCTCCCTGCTTTTTTGAAGCTACTTACTGGACATTGGTAACAGAATCAGATTTATAAATACATAAATAAAAAAACAAATACAAATAACCACCTGCAAAGACTTCAGTGTCACTGCAGCAACATCTAAACCAAACCGATGAGAGCAAGAGCATTTTATCCTAACAGGCTTGAACCCACAGTTTGAGATTTCTCCTGCAGTGGCTACAAAGGCACTTCCTCAGAGCTGCAGAGCAGGCAGCTGCCCTTAGCCTGGGGGAACACTGGTGAAGTCACCTGTCTGCTGCGGTATAAACATCAAACCCTGGAACGCACAGACAGCATGTAAACTTTGTAGCATCATTTCTGTAAATGAAAATATTCTATGGAGTTGGGTGTTTTCTTGGTTTTTTTTAATTAGCAATTCCTGGTTTTGCAGTAACAGGGCTCCTTTCATTAGGAGGCAGTTCAAACTCCATAGGGAACCTCATTTTTTCCACTGTTCTGCAAAAAGCCACTTAGCAAAGGCTATTTGGTAGCTCTTACTGCATGCCTGGCACGACCTCTGAAGCTGAAGAGTATCTCTTGATGACTTTGCTGGGACCCACCCAGGCCCACTCATGTAAAATCACTGCCAGGACAAAGCCCCACAGGCTTCAGTGGCGTAACAACTACTGCACACAGTCTGTATCAATCGGAATTTCACTCCATACCCTGAATAGTTACGAAGGGAAACAGGCTTAAATGGCTTCTTTATCTTTTGCTTTTTGAGGAACTAACTGCACTAATTGGATTCCCTGGTTAGGGGACAGCACCCTCCAGACACAGCCAGACTCCTGCGGCTTGAGGCGTCCTGTCAGAACCAGGCTGCATCCATCCTGCACAGACACAGCAGCGACAGAACTGACAACATTTCCATGTCACACCACGCAGGCACACTGGTGGCGGCTGTGGTGTTCAATATTCATTGGGATGAATCATCTTGCACGCCTGTAATAAAATTCCCAGTGCCCAACATCCTCATGCTCGCTGTCTTTATCATATGGTTTTAGAGGAAACAAACAGTTTTGACATTCTTCTGTCTCAGCTGAAGCAGCAGTCCATGGGTGCAAAGAGAGGGCTGTGGTTTGGGTGTTTATGGTCTGGTGATGAATACTGCATTAGGAGCAAGGCTGGCCAGAAAACACGAAAGGGTCAGAGTAACTGAAGGGAACCCTTCCACCCCTCTTTGCTCCCCTCTTTAGCCCCTTTGCTCCTGCTGCAGAATCCATTGTGCACGTACAGTGCCATCTGGGTTTCCCCCACCCCCTGTTACCATTCCCCATGGCACATATGTCTAGGTTTTCTGCTTTCATGAGGTCATTCAGACCAGTATGAGTACATTCTCCGAGTGTTTTTCAGCCTCCTCCTATTTAGAAACCAAATCCTATTCATTAAAACCTAAATCACTAAGCCTACCAAATTATTATCCCCAGAATATCGCGTGTCCCAGATTCTCCCTGGCCTGGACCTCTCTTCCTACAGCCGTATTCTTCAGGGACTTTACTTAGAACAGTTATTGTTTTCAGTGGATCTGAAACACCAATAAACTATTTAAAATGGGGAAAAATACACAGCATACTAAGAATCTTTGAATGGCTTGACAGCTCTGATATAAAATGTTTGAGCCTAACATCAAGGGGGTACATTTGAAATTTTGGTTAATGATCATAACATATATCTTAAAAAAAGACTATTTTTTCAATTTGCTGTAACAAAACACATTTATCTGTGATGCATCAAAATGTCAAGAAAAAATAATGTCACTAGAAGTGAAATAAACTGCATGACTTCATTCCTTTCTCATGTCACACTTCACAGCTTCGTTTAGACACAACTGTACAATTGTGTGAAACAGTGTAAGAGAAGAAGTATTTTCTTTCTGATTTTGATTACCATATACTTGTCTATTTAGAGCTTAAAAGAGGAAACATTGCTTCATATACCATGAAAATAATAAAGCTCACAGCCATCACTGAGCACGAGGTCTTCTTTCATCGAGAGCACATTAGGAGGGAAGAGCCAATTAAAAGGAACCTTTGGTACAGCTGCTCAGACTGGTCTTCATTATTCCTCAGCACAGCATAGACAATTTGAACAGCATATATATATATATATATATGTAAGGAAACTACACCCTAGTATAATGTCTCTCTTCCATCCCATGTGTAAGTGGTAAATTCACCATGGTCATCCACAGTTGGCATTTATTTCCTTTTTCTTCCCCGTTTTTAAAAATTTTGCAATTTGGTAGTATTTCTCAGAGTTAAATGAAAAGGGAAACTTCTTGTCTCTGTTAATGTGTATCAGGATCTATGTCCTTCACTGCTGATGCAAAACGGCATTTCGTTTTTCTTATTTATTCCACCTCAGTAAATCTGCCTGCCCAGTCCTCACGTTTTGATTTAATTTAATGCCTGCAAGATAAACCCTGTCATTTGTAATAATTTGTAAACCTTCATCTTTAAAATGAATCCAATCTGTTCTGCAGCCTTGCAAAGTATCTGTTAAACATTTTGCTTCAGCTTTCATGGTGTTCTCCCCTGATAAGGGCTGTTGATACACAGCGTAAAGCTGACTTATTTCTTATCTCCATCAACATGGGGGTTGCTCCATTTTCAATTAAAAAAACTGGGGCAGCAGCCACTCATCTGGGTGCAGAGAAACAAATGTCGGATAAACACTGAATCCATCATCTGGGGAGTATCACTGCCTGAATCAGGCAGGGGATTCATGAAAATAATTATTAAAATATGGAACAGGAATTCATATACAATTTAGCAAATTTTAAAAATCTAAGGATTAAGAATTTTAATATATCAATCACTAATTATTCATAAATCACATTAGCTTGTGCAAATTGTCTCAGCTACATTGGATTCCAAAATACCTAAGCATTCACTTTTGCCAGAGAGATGGGAAACACAAACCAGTACCTGTGTGACACCACTGCTCAGATGGAACTGTATTAAGTGCTCAAACTGAAAACAGTCCCTGCTGCTCACCCTAAGAGCTCTGGCAGCAGTGCTCTCCACTGTTCTCCCAAGTATGGGCAGCCCTGTATACGGACAGCATGTAGTCCTAGACCAACTCCCTCCATGTATTTATTCCACAAAATTGCAGTACATCATCTAGAAAGTCCTTAAAACACAAGCTGGAAACCTGCAGTTTAAAATTCTGGTAAAGGGAAAAAAAACCTCTTATCTTAAAAGTACAATTTGCTGTTAGTTAAATGCAGATACTTTCCTCAGAACTTGGCAGTGCAAAGCACGCTGAGTGTGAACTTGAATACCCAAAGGAGAATGCTCAGGGTCTTCCCTTGCTCAGACTTAGCTACAGCAGTATCTCCCAAACACCTTCAGATGTTGGTTTATCTCCTTAGGCTTTGCAAGTCGCTTCTGGAAGGAAGAGCTAAAAGGCTTTGTGACAACCCTTCAACTGCTTCAATCTGTGGTGGTTGCCTTGCAATCGCTGGATCTAGGGCATCTCATAAAGGATGGCCATTACACTAAGTCCAGTCCTGGTCGGATCCTGGAGTGAGAAGCAAATGTTGCAAGCCTGTCAAGCATGTAAGGCATAACAAGTAAGAGATGCAGTCCAGAGAGTAAATGGACACAGTTTTGAAGGGATCAGCTTCCATTTTATATCCCAAAATGAAGCAGCAGCATTTTCCTGTGAGATTCTTTACACAAAGAAAAATCCCATTTTCCTCCACGGGAGCTGTTGGTGAAAAGAGCCCTTTTGAAAAATCCTGCCATTTCAGAGGTACCTGATGCCCACTGAACCTGCCAAAACCCCAACTTAGCACTTTAGAAAATCTGCCCCTCAAAACCAAATATGCCTCCTACCTGACCACTTCATGGCAGTACCTTTGTGGGGGATCTGGGCTATTTATTTCGCTCAAGAAACTAGAAGTAGGACTGTTTCAGCTTTCTGCATTTTAATTTGCTCTGAAACATACTGGGAATGTAAGTGAATAGAAATACAGAGCGTAATGTGAGAGATCATGTGCTACTTTCAGAAACCAGAGAACTGGCAAGAACAAAGCCTAGAAGTGCTACATAACATACCCATATAACAGATCCAAAGTATAAAATTATCACAATAAAAACTAGGAAATGGTGGTAACATTAGGATAGGAGGCTGCCCTGCTTGCATCCTATGAAAGCAACTGATCAACCTTGACTTGGTAGCAGATTTACTGTTCTATATGTTGTGCTTTCATCCTTGCCAAAACAAAAGGCAAACCATAAACTGATCATAAACCCACTCAGCAACACATTTTGTTTTGCACAGCTGCTGATACATACAAATAACTTTCTTTGGTATTTATTGTACCATGAGTTCCATCAGTTTAAAAGAAGCTCATCAGTCAGAAGAAAAAGTTGCTCTAATTTTTGAAGAATGACTTATCAGTTCAAGGTGGTTTTATAGTCAAGCTATTCAGGCCATTTTGTACATTAATTACTCAAAATCTTCAGTGAGGTGGGTTATTGTCCACAAACACTAATGGCTTTCAGAGTTTAATCTCTCATCAGTGGACCTCCTTTTGTGAAATCCCTAAGGGATTATGTAGTACTATGTCTAATCACTTGACAAATTTCATTTACTTGAAACTGAAGCTTGTTTTGAATTATATGAAGTGTGTAGCAGGAATCAAATTCAAAGTAGGAAAACAAAATCTGGCACTGGACAATACCACGATTTATCATGTTCATATTGGAACTGTTTAACAATCGATGAAAGAACATTGCTTGGGAAAATGTATTAGTTGTGTATCGGCTGCCTAAGCCTATGAGATACTCACATGAGATACTCAGATTGCTTGTAAATGATACACAACAGGTTAAAAAGTATACTATGACTCATATAAAAAGGCAATGGAAATTAAAGTAATTTTGTTACTGGTGTATCATTCAGCAAAAAAAAGTACTGCTATAGTCTGTACTGCAGTCCGCTACACTGACGAGGAACATCTATTTGACACAAATTATAAGGCACAGAAACAAAACATGCTTTGCTAGTTCTATTTACCCTCTGAAGTTCAGCACTCCAGACCAGACAGAATCACCTGTAAGGCTGTGATGGATGAAGCACCTCTCTTTCTGGGCTGCCATCTCCTTACCGCAGAACCACTATCATGGAATTGTTCTCTCCATTGAGCTGCAATTCTCAGTGATTAACACATCCTGAAATCTAATGCTGCAAAACTCATTGCATCGTTTCCCACTATCATAGCACAGGCAGATCTCTACAAAAGCAAAATTTGCCAGATGACACCATAGAAAAGGAATTTAAAAATAAGAGTAGCATTTGGCATCAAGCTCACTACATGACGGTTGCGTGACATTATAATCTATTATATGTTGTTATAACCTAGGTCTCCCACGCTGCACTGCAAAGCCTTGATAGATGGCTAGTCTCGATGAAAACACCAGATTATGGCTGTTGAAAACACCATGCAAACACACAGGCACACGCTACCCCTGTAAACCAAATTTACCAAAATCCCTCCAAGACGCAGCAGTAACAAGACTTCTTTTGCAAGCATCATTTCGGGTAGGGTTAGGACAGATTCAGAACAAATACAGACGCAGACAGAAAGATTGCTGCTCTATTAATTTGTTGTCAAGCCATGCAGGAAAGGACGGCTGAAAGCCCGAAGATGCAGTAATGATTGTTTAAGAGCTATTTGAAAAAGTGACAAAACCGGCCTAAACCTCTTTAAGCCCCCTGAATGAAAAGATTTAAACAGGCTATTGTTAGACCCCTGGGTACCTTTTTTCTCTTGGCTTTGTTCTGCATTTTCCTCCGCTGCAGTTTCCATGGCTGGCTTCATACCATCCACCAAAAATGCTGCCCCCCCCTCCCCCCCCAGCAAGCACTTTTTCTCTTCGCCTCCTTTCTCACTCCCTTCCGTCTCCTATTTACAGCGGCAGTGATTGAGCGGCTCTGTTCTCCCCTACAGTAGATTACAGTCCCTTCCAAAATGCCAGAAAAGTCTTGTCAGCTTCAATTTCGCTCCGCTGACTGGTCCACGAGGAGCTGTGCCAGCGAGCGCTCAGCTATACGTCACCACGGTCCCCAGCTATAAAATAGCCATCCTGCGCCCAGCCGTGCCTCGCCTTGCCACACCGTGGGGACCAGCATCACCCGCTCGTGCCCCCTTCCTCTTGCCCTCTGCTCTCCCCCTCTTTCCCCGGCTCCCAAAACCCGTTAATCAATTCTCCAGGCGGTGAATGGATTGGTGACATCGGGAGGGGAGATGCAAGTGAGAAAGAAAGGAGCCCCCGGCTGCCATGGGGTGAGCCCCCCGGCTGCCGTCTCTAAGGGGAGTGCACGCCGGCACACAATCACAAGGCTCCCTTTCCCATGGGACCTTGTTATTATGCTTCGCATTTTGATTTATTCCACATGCCCTCTGCTCTTTCAAGGGGCGGGGGGTGATGGGTCTGTTCTCTCTGTTTGCTTTCTTTGCCGACCAAGTTCCGCTCACCCACGGCAAAAGACTGTGCGAGAGAAGCATGAAAGCAAAAGTGGGCATATATGTATGTACATGGAAAATTTAAATTCTTTCTCTGACTAGCAAACACAATGGGGAAAAAAAAAGCAAAAAAAGAAAATCCAAGGAAGCAAGTTCAAGTGACCTAAAATACACGTGCTACACTTTAAAGGACAAAATGTTTAAGAAAACACAGCTTGGGTTTCAAAAGGAGGTCTGCCACTAGAGACCTAAAGCCACGCTTGGGAGTGAGTGCAGAGTTGCTGTTCAGTACATGTTTGATTGCTCCCCTAAATCCAGACAAACTGCAGCATGATCTAACAATGTGCACTAGCCTGGCTCTGGGAGCAACAAACCCAAGACATGTCAACATTGGATTGCATGAGGTGACATTAGGTGTCCCCAGCCCACTCTGAGTGGCCCCGTGCTGGGGAGCCACAGAGCAGGGCAACACCCTGTAGGGGTATTTTCTCCTCCCAAACCCCAAGACAACTGACACAGTTAAGGCTGTACTGTGCTGGGCTAATTAACCTTGCCTAGCACTTTGCTTGCCTCAGTGCCTCACAGTGCAACGCACTGCACAGGGCAGAAGTGCCCAAAGGCAGCCTTTTTGTGTGTAGGATGGTGGAGCAACCACGGAGGTGGTCCAGTTGCCACAGCCAGTTCTGCAGCCTGCAAAGATGCCCAGCACATTCAGCAAACCCCGGGGATGTTAAAACCTACATGCTGCATGTTCCCTGTAATAGATTCAACAAGGAGAGTGGGAAGAGGGAAGCAGTCCAAAGATTTGTAGCTGCAATTCAGCCTCTTCCGGTTGAAGGTATTATACCCACAAATTTGCTGCACATTTTCATTTCTATAGATGCCTCGCAAAAAGCACAAAAAAACCTCACACCTAACCTCTAGAGAAAGTTCGCTTCTCTTTCAAGAAATTAGTGCAAAAACCCTCTTATCTCACACCACAGCACCATAGCTATTGCTTTGCTTTGAACATTACTGTTTAGATTTCAGGCTTCAGCCCAGCTACCAAGAGGTCTTGGTCTTATCCTAAGGTTTTGTATCACAGCATCAAAACTTGATGTCAAGCATTTGTCTAAAATGCTTCCTTGCAGTCCAAGAAAAGTCTGCAGTTGAGGCTTCCACCTCAGCAGACCTTTCTATAAGCAGGATGAAGCTAATTTGTAGAGATGAAATATCATCAGGACAATGTCAGGCAACGGGTTGGGTTCCTGAAGGTAATCAAATCAGCAGCTCCAGCAGAGACCTCAACCCAAGTACAAGGCATATTTCCCCAATCTTCTCCAATGCCCATATAGCAATTCATACACATACTGAAATCCCTCCCCAGAAAGACCATGGTCTGCAAACACAATCCCTGAAGGAATCAGCCAAAAGGTGAAAACGTAGGTGAGGTGTTTGCTATATTCTTTTAGTCATTTAGTCATTTTAGTCAAATTTTTTCAAATTCCACAGTCAAGAGAGGAAAGCATCTTCTTTACGTTTGGGATGATGATTATACAAAGAAAATGTTTCACAAAGAGTTCTTTTTTTCCCCATTTAACATCAATAAGATTGAAAAACACACCCTACTTGCTGAAAGTCAGACAAATTTTAGTCACTGGTCAAAGTAGCTGATTGCTTCTGACATTAAAATTCTCTTCTCAAAACTTCCCATTGTGCAGTTGGTACTTCTGCTCACTGCTGCCACAGTCTAGATCTCTGTTTCTTAATGATCTTTGCTTACTTAGACTGGGAGGTCTAAAACTTTAAAAGGTTGAAACCTCTCTTCTGACTACCCCAATTTACAAAAAGTCTGTTCATAACCCAATTCAAGTGGTATAATATCAATGCACTTATCAATAGAAATACACAGAAAATACATAATAATAATATTACAGAATAATCTGGAATTCCTTTCTTTAAACAGAAAATACATGAGACAGAACCTTTGGTTACAGATTGCCCCTCGAGGGAACCCATAAGCAAAGCCCTCCACTCCATATTAGCGAGACCTACTCCTTCAAACAGCTACACACTTTCCTGCTGGCAAGCTGAATTTGTCAGGCAGGCTCAGGACTTCAGACTGATGCTTCAGAAACCCAAACATAAAAGACTGAGAGTTTATTTCCTCTACTGTCTCCCAGGAAAACCCCTTGCCCACACAAGCAAAGAAGAAACCAGTGCACAATATCAGAATCAATTTCACAAGAGCTTGAACTGAAGACTTCAAAAACTATCAAGCCTGACTATTCAAAAGCATTAATTCTACCTACTAAATCATCCTCTAAAAGCTTCAGGTGATGCATGAGTGTAAAGTTCTTGCCCCCCTTCCATTTTTCACATTGCCGCAATGTATGATAGGTTTTAAACACTTAGTATCCTAAGTAATTTCTTAATTTTCAAACTTCTGCCTCATCATTGATAAACACAGCAGATAAAACAAACTATATGCTATTTCCTTCAGTGATAACATGGGTGCTGATCTTGCACTTGTTGTCTCATCCAATATTCCCTCCCTTAATCAAATACACCCTTTTGTATTGTATGTGATGAGACTCGGAGACATCAAGTTTATGCCTGTGACAACACAACAAAAGTCTAAGCCACAAAGGCAAACATTAAAAAAAATGAATCTTTAAAGACTGATATTTAGCAAAAACCTGCTGTGCAGAACAGGCTGATTTAGATAACCAGGAAAGGCAGCTAGTTACATTTCAGGAGATTAGCCCAGCATTTTATTTGCAGACCAGAATAAAAGAGAAAATGAGGAGAGGGGCTGAGCAGCAAGGGTTTCTGCTGCTAAAGAACAGCTCTGAGCATACTGCCAAACCTCAGGATGAAAAGCAGTGGAGGAAAGCATGTGAAGGCACGACAGACCAAGTCCCATTCACTGAAAAATAGTTTAAAGAAAAACAAAACAGGCCTAAATCTATTTTATTCAGGTTTTAAAAAAACCCCAACCCCCCATTATTTAATCATTTTGCTCAGTCAAATTAAAATAGCACAATTGCAGAAGTTAAAAAGATATTAAAAACCCAATTCTGTTCATGTGCCAGTTCCTTTTGAACATCTATCTTTAATGTCACTGAATCTAGTTTACATTCCTGAAGGCTGAGAAGCTCTACCATAAGCTACAGCAAATTCTTCACAAGCTTTCAGGAGATGACTACACACTCGCAATTTCTACAAAGGCTTCACAGAGCTGTAATAAAGAGTGTTCTCACACAGTTGAAGAGCAATTTGAGATTTGCCTCTGAGATTCAAGACTCAGAAGTTAAAATATAGAGACTGTCCCTCAAACAAGACTGAAATACAGTCCAAACAGCTAATTTTAAAGACAACTTGTAGAACACTATTTTTTTTATTTTTTTTTTTTTTTTAGGAAACATGGAAAAATAGTCAGGAGAAAGAACAAATACACATGAAGCCACTTCATGCAACAGAATTGCTTGTGTTCAGACCAGCTTCAAACCAGTTACTGAAGGCTTGCATATAAAACCCAATCCAAATTCTTATGCAAAAGTAGGCAAATATTCCATGTGGATAAAATCAAAGCATGACAACAAGTTTTGAGTTGTGCAGCAGTCATATACCTGGCAAGTACTTTTAAAGAAAAAAAAAAAAGGGCTCTGTTCTTTCAGACATTCTAAATTACCAGGAAAATGAAAAATCCAAATTAATTGACAAATAATAGTAGAAAAACCCTACACTTCTACCACAGTATAAAATACAGACCACTGAAAAAAACATGAGTCTGCATTGCACTTGGGGGTCTCAGTCTCAGATTTCTGTAAGAAAGAGCAAAAGTAAAGGTTTAAGCATGGATTGTGGTTATCTCTGCATCTAAAGAAAATCACTGAGTTAACCAAAGGACCTACATCTAGAAGGGTAAGCAAAAGTTAACTTAATAAAGCAACATGAAGATGGCAATAATTGATGCCAAGCTAAAAGCCTGGCAACAAGGCGGCAGGCAAAGTAGGTGTTGTTCAGTTGTTGGGATTCACACATTGCTCTGTCCAGCCTCCTTGTTTCCAGCTAGACCACTGCTTTAGTCCACTGCAGTCACAGCCACTGGTGAGAACCAAAGGCAATAAACAGCCCAGATCCAGAACATACATGGGTGGCTAATCCTGAGTTGGAACATGAAGGAGGTGAAAAAAAATCCCTTAGAAAGTGAATAGATGGTTCTGTACAGCTTTTCCAGTAGCTAGGTCTCATCAAGTCCTAGTCTTAAAGGCGACTCAGATGGCAGAGATGTGAAAGCTACCAAAGAAAAAAAGCCTAAAGAGCTGTAATCAAACTCAAAACCAAAGGAAAATGTGATGTGTTCGTAAGCAGGTGAGAGCTACATTCCTGCTTATGAAAGGCAGTCAACAGCACAGAAGGAAAAAAAAGAGCTAGATTTTATTTATCTAATCTAACTAATGGCCTTAGCAACATTTTCCTGGGTGTAAGAAACTTGTATTTAAAAAAAAAAAATCCTGGGGAAAATAATTCAGGACTCTGACAGACAAAATACAGAAATCTCAACCATGCCAAAGACTTCTGAGAAAGGGCAATAACAATGAAAACAAAATAGGCCACATCTGAAACTAAACTGGAAGCAACACTTGCATCCCTTTCCTGCAAGTCTGCTTGGACAAGCACCATGCTTTTGGCAAACCAGAAAGAAATACACTGCCAAACTGGAACCCATTTAGGCTGCAGCTGAAAGAGCATGGAAATATAGAAAACCAAAGCAAAGACTTCCTAGCATCTCCCCCAGAAGGAGCTTTTATTAAGCAAGTAGTGTTCAGGGCTCCAGCTCCAATGGCTGTCTTCAGCTTCTGCTCCAGCTCAACAATTTTCAAAATTATGGCAATATATATAGTTTTCTACAAGTGTACTGCATGGCAAGTTTCAAATGTTTTAACTCTATAATTAGGCAGTAAAACAAGGCTTTGAGTTACCCAATCTTACATTTTTCTCTTCATCAGTGTCAAGATCCTCACATACACGACTAATTTATGAAGCCTTTCAACAATACTTCAAATGCTTCTCCATAATTTTAAGGGCTAGGTTCTTGATATTGGCACACATAACCACCTTTTTTTTACCTCTGTCCCTCACAACCAAGGGGAGATTCTCAGCTGTCATGCCTCTTCCATGCAGTGCAGCAGGAAAATACTATGCTCAGTTCTTTTGTCTTTCTGCCCTTAATTCCACACTTTGAAGACAAATCAACGTATTTAGCTTTTAGTGTGAACCCTCTTCTCCAATGCTGTTGCCAAAGCCTACTGCCATCTCAGAAGACTAACTAGAGCTTCTAAATACTTGGACATACTGAAATAGCATCCTAGATATTTATGTTGCACTTGCTAGCACTTAAGTAGAAGTGTCTCTTGTACTTGTAGAAGAGCTATTTCTGCCAGTGATTTAGAAGGCAGCAAAGGTATCATTATAATATACTCTGCTAACACAGCTGCTTCATCTCCAAACCAGCAATTGAGGCAGGACTGCTATTGGGTGGCTACCTGTTGAATTTTTTTCTCTATCTATAAATAAACTTCACTGAGTTCAGCCTTGACACAAACTTATCCTTTTGCTCCACAAAGTCAGTTTTAATGCGACAATCCTCTGTTAACTTTACATCCAGTTCTGATTTTCAAAACTGCCCTCCCACTCTTCGCATAGACTTCAGCATCCCACCTACAATCTCTCATCTATTCAGTGCTCGTTTTGTTCTTCAGTCTTGGCCTCAGTCCAGTCTTTTCACAAAGCCTGGAAAAAAGCAGAGAAATAGAAAGCAGTGCAAAATGCTACAGCTCCCCAAAAAGAAACCAGGGGCACTCATTATAAAAAGGTAGCTCATCCTGGGTACCCCACACTGGGGGAACACATGGGGAGAGTCAGGGTGAAGAACCCTTCTCCATGTCATGAAGGATTCCATGCATAAATCATGTAGCTCTGTGTGAGTATACGTACGCAGAAAACACATATATGTGTGTATTCATATGTATATAAGAAGATGCATACGATTATAGACATTTTTACTGAGCAGAAAACCATATGAGCATCATTGGAAGCACTGTGAGGAATGCAAACTAATTTACAGAGTTGTGCGATAGGTATTCAGTTTGATAGTGAATGCACAACCTTCCCAGTGCTACAGACTCCTCCAGCTCAGGATTTCAGGGCCAGGAACCAAGTTACCCAACATCAGACCGGAGTTTGCAGCAGAGCTAAACCACACAGCAGGAACACCATTTCTTAGGCACCGTTACCCACTCACCTCAGAATCGCGGGGTGAAAGTCTGGCCCCACCAGCCTGAGGCTGAGCCATACGTCACTCCAAACCCACTCATGGATTACTGGGCAGTTGTGTGTCAACAGTCTGAAAAGCCCACCTAATCTGACAGTCAAAATGTTGATGTAAAAGAAAACATCAAAATAATGATTGGTATGAGGTACTGCAATTCACTGTTTGAAGTTTCAGCACCCTATAAGTCACCATGACTATAGCCGTTTCCCTGACACAGAAAATTCCCATTCCAGTGCAATTAAACTATACTTTGGGAAGGATCCTGGACCAGTCCTGTCATGCAGTGCTGGACTGCCAGTTGAATTGCAAATGTAGTTTCTGTTCACACACAAGACACTAGTCATGAAATCCTCAGTTAAGACACTAATGAAAGGGTCCCCAATTAATCATTGTATTCTTTGCAAGAGCAGATATTCTCATTAGGAAAGCAGCAGGACATTAACAAGTCCCACTTTGAGGGTGTCCAATTAACTCATCGACTAAGTATGTGCCAGGCAACTTCGCCCGGGCCGAGCTTTCCCAATTCTCTCTTTCTAGCTGCAGCAATTGGGATCCCAGTCATGTATAAAGTAGCGGCTCTTTCTGCGTTTCGCAAAGCCTTTGAGAACGCTGCCACCGACGATCAACAAACAACGGCAGCTGAAAAGTTTAACAGGTCTTTCACTTGCGCCCGTAAAAAGTTAAGTGTGCACTCAGGGAGTTCAGCGCAATTAAGGCAAACCCCCACCCTCTACCTTTATAAACAGGGAATGACTTAACCTGCTAACAACGACTGTGGTTGGAGCTCCATCTGGATCATGTCATGCCTCGGTTTTTGCCGAACCTCAGCAGTGGGTGATCCCGCATACAAAGTGAGCTCCGAGACAAAAGTGCTATAGGGTGAGTTAAGGACAAAGTAGCAGCTTTCAGCCTGGATTCCCAGATAGGCTGTCAAGTAAAATCCCTAGCCAGGGCAGGATTATTCCCTAGAGTATACGCTTCCAATACTTTGTCTCGCCTAATTTTCTAAGTGTCTCGAGCTTGGAGCCTTTCAGTCGTTTCGCGGGAAGAGCCATTCTGTGGCCCGGCAGGTTTTGAGGCTTGGCACAAAGGAGGGCTTGCACAATGGGCAGGCCCCCAGTGCAGTCAAGGCAGGGGGAGCAGCTTCTCCAGAAGCAGGATCCCAGCCTCTGAGATGGCCTCCAGTCCTGCTGCCTGAAAACCACCCAGACTCTTTTGAGTGATCCCACCCCAACATTGCCTAGTTACATCCCCATTCCTCTGTTTCTTTCCAAACATGACATTCACTTGTTTTAAACAGCTGAAAGGCATAATTTCTGCACTTTGTCATGAGTCACAGTGAAATTCATTTAGCATCTACTTTTCCTCATCTGTTCCTTGTATCATTCCCATCCCATTTTATTACTACTGAGTTTCAGCACATTTCTAACCATTTCTCTTGCACTCAGATCTTCCCAAGTGTAAACATTAAGCATCATCATTATGTGTTTCCTCCTGAGACCCTCACATCCGTTACACAAAATGGCACCAGGCTTTTTTGATCTCAGCAGTAGTACAGACACATCTTCTATCACCACCACCAATTCCTGAAGTACAATCATCTGCTACACCTTTCTGCACCATTTGGAGAGGAAAAGAATGAAGCTAAGGAATCAGGGAAAGGGAGAAGGGATATATACACTGGGGAAAAAACCTGAAACAATGAGAAAGGCGTAAGGCAGAAAAAAAAACCACCCAAAGCTCTAGCTAAGGTTCCTTCTTTGGTCTCTGGGAAGAACTGTGTCTCTATATCAAAAAAACTTTACTATGTCAAGTATGGGCTAACTGTCCTGGAAGTGACCAAAGGCATGTTGCTCAGCTTGGGACTGAACTCCTTGCATTGCAGATCAGAGACTCGCCCACAGGTTGCAGAAAGAGATCACAGCTTCTCATGCCCAGCCAAAACCCACCAGCCCAATTTGCCTGTTCACAAGTTCATTAGTACAGGGAAGAACCTGAAGACCACCCACAGCTTTAAAAGTATTTCTAAGCACTTCATTCCAGCTATGGTCCTCAGAAACTAATTGTGTTTTCGAGTGTAGCACATACTTCTACTGCACACAGAACATCACCAGATTGCAAATGCAATCAAAAGCCCATTTTCTTGGTGTAATTTGCCATTAGTACACTGCAGGTTTATAGAGCCAAACAAACAACTATAACTAAATTTTCATTGCCATTTCAAGCCATTTCCAGGCAAATATCATAGCAACATTATCAGACCTCGAGTTCACTTAATCCCAGATTCTCTACAATAAAACAACAGTAGCACCTGTTTAAAAGAAAACAGAAAATGTAGTCCTGGGTAAACTGAGCATCTCCCCAGCTCTGGACCAAGGGTCAGGCTACCCTGACAAACCCCACCATTTAAAGATCTTTTCATACCTTTAAGAGAGAAGAATAAATCAAATTCTAGGCTTTTATATATATAATTCAGTATTTAAAGACTAATGTTTAGAGATTTTTTGATACATACCAAACACTGATGAATGCATTTATTGCAACCTCAAATATAACCATGTAAATGTGGCAATGGACTAAGCAGCAATTCACAGACTGCCTTCTGTTGCATAACCGAGGAGAAAAAAACCACCCCAGTTGCAGCAGCCCCCATTTCCCGAGTGGAAGGTGACTCTTTACCGAAGGAACTCAGCGCTGCCCAGCCAGCGAGCACCATTGCCCCGCATGCATCAGCAACGTGGAAAGGAAGCGGTGGGACCTTCTCACGCAAAATCTGTTACTTCAGCTTGAACTGCACTTAGAGTGAAGAGAAAGCAGCTGCCCGTGTTAGCCGGAAAGAAATACTGGGCTGCAGGATGGGTGACGGTGGCGAGCGCTCGCACCCCCTTGGCCAGCATCCCCCCTGCCCGGGTCCCGGCGGCGCTGGGGGGTCCCGGCGGGGGTCCCGGCGGGGCAGGGCGGGGCAGGGCAGGGCAGGGCAGGGCAGGGCAGGGCAGGGCAGGGCAGGCGGCGCCCATGGGAACGCGCAGGGCCCCGCCGCTTCACGGGTGACCGCGCTCGGCAGCGCCATTGAGCGCCGCTCCCCGCGCACAATAACCAGCGCCGCGCTCTCACAACGCGGCCCTCCCCCTTCTCCCCGCTTTTATCATCCTTCATATCTCAACGATGACAGGCCTGAAAGGGCTTCTGATGGGAAATGTGCTTCGAATTAGCATATTTCGCCTTGCGTACAATGGAGGCATTAAGCTGCTGCGTTTTGCAAGTCCAAACAAAAGCAGCCCAGGCTGTTTTTAGCAGCACTGTTTGAAGTTTTATTCCCTCTCTCTCTCCCGAGTTGCAAGCAGATTTAACAGATTTTTACTCTTTCTGTAATGAAGGAAGCACGACTGATAAAAATCTCATTATTCGATCGGTTTCAGACTTTAAAAGAAGAAGCCACGCTTTCGATATTGTGCAGAGTAACGCGGTGTTTGTGCGGGGCTTCAGCTGAACTGCGGCTCGGGGTCCACCCCCCAGCGAGCTCCTCTGGCCGCGCTCGGCACTCGCAGGGACCCTGTCAGCAAGGATTTCACAACTCCAACACATTCACAGTAACTCAAGAGAAAGGGTCCTGTATTCACAGCTCAGTTTTACCCCTGTGCCAGAGGCACGCTGTTGAAAGTTTGGAAATGAGAAACTAAACCACCGTGCTGTAAGGAGAAGCAAAAAAAGCCCTCTCCCCATCCCGAGATTATCCTTTGGTTTAACTTGAGGGTTATGAACAGGAGAGCTGAACCTCAGAGGTATAACCTTTATGAAATGACTTCCAATTAGAAAGTGAATGCTCTGTACCAGGGAAAGGAGGGCAGGAGGAAGGAGATGCAAATGACACACAAGTTCAATACAAAAGAGAAGGAAAAAGCACTCCTGCATCAAAACATCTTTGGGTAACAGCTGCTAGGAGAATAAATCTACCTCAGCTCAGTGTGCTGGTCTGTAATTGCTCATTAAGACAGTTGGACCATTAGGAAGCTAGTCTGTGGCTTTCTTGGTACAGAGGCATGTTTGCCTTCCTCCTACATTAAACAGAATTTTCTGAGAGGAAGACTATACAGTCAAAGTGCTTCTCAGAGGAAGCGTTTTGGGTTTGGTTCTTCTTCTTTGTCTTCCCTCTCCCAAGATTTCCAAGGTATTTATGTAATCTTCTATATGCGGCACAGCTAAGAACAAAAATCATGCTCCTTAACAACATGAGATTACAGCAGAAAAGCAGAATGCCAATGAGATCCCAGGCAGGCAGCTTGCAAAGTGAGGTGGATATAAAAACTCTTCAGAAAAAAAAGCCTAGGTTGCAGCCTGCAGAAGGAGTCTTGTAGGGGAAATGCCTGCTTTGTTCAGACTCTTCCGCTGTGTTTCAGGAAATTTTCCTGAGGATGAGGATCCTTCTCCTTGACTTTTTTAGGAGTAACGCTCAAGATATGCAACAGTCCCTGCTGTGCACGAGCACTTCGTTCTCAGCCATCCACTTTCACCCTGCCACATGCCAAGTGGCCCACGCAGCACCGTGCTCCCTCCCGTGGAGTGCCAGCCCTTGCAGATCTGCATTACCTGGCAGGAGAGGCATTTCACTTACTGATTTCCTCCAGAATGACAGAGCTCCTGGCGCTGATGCGTTACGGTGTCCATATGGCAACTGTGCAGCAGTGACTGAGGTCTAACCATAGACATACTCCTCCCTCCCTCCGGCAGATGCTCTCACACCCTCCTCACCAAAACGTCCTCTGCAGCACCAAGCACTTACAGCCCCAGGGTCTGTCTGTTAGTGAGTCACTCTCCTCTGATGCACCAGTTCTGCCAGGAATGAGCCAACCTGACCCCCAGAAAAACTTTCTTGGGTTCACTTTAAAAATGTGTTTGTTCAGGAAGACCAAAGAAATCTGGCTGGAGAGTACCGTGCATTATTTGGCAGTATTTCCCTACCACCACATGTAAACTGCCTTTAAACATGCATTTTCCCATGCTCTGAGGCACTTCACGACTTGCTACCAAAATAGTAGTCATGACCTCCACGTGTTACCACAGAAAGGTCTCATAGCAAAGCAAAAGGAGGAACGACTTAGGAGGCCTTTCAGAGGCCTTCCTTAGGTCATTAACAGATGGGTGAGAGTAATAAAGCGTTCTAGGCAGTAGAAAGAGGAACTAAAGACCAAAATGGAAGCTGGTTTTCTCACTGATATGAAAATGGGAACTTCACTTTGTAAGCACTCCTTCTAGATAAGTCCTTTGGAAGTGCCACAGCAGCTTGATCTAGAAAATGAAATAAAATAGATCGCAGCTCCATTTACATATTGGGCAAAAAATGATGTCATATTGGGTTTGCCTGGCAAGATTTTGGTTGCAGTGGGGCTAAAGAGGTGTCTTCAGTGAAGAGATGCCAGAAGGTTCCTCCATGTCCAACAGAGTCAATGCCAGCCAGATCAAAGATGGACCCACCCCTGATCAATGCATTTAACAGGGAGGAAAAATCTGTACAACAACCTGCAGCTGGAGACAGAAGTGAGAATATGTGAGAGAAACGGCCCTGCAGACAGCGAGGCTGGTGAAGAAGGAGAGGTGCCAGAGCTGAGATTGCCCTGCAGTCCATGGGGAAGACCAAGATGAGGCAGGCTTTCCCCATGGAGCCTATGGAGAACCCCACGCTGGAGCAGGTGGACAACCAAAGGAGGCAGTGACGCCATGGGAAGCCTACACTGGACAAGGTTCCTGGCAGGTCCTGTGGTCCCATATACTGGAGCAGGCTCCTGGCAGGACTGGTGACCCCATGAGGAACACACACAAGAGCAATTCATGAGGAACTGCAGTCTGGGGGAAAGACTCACACTGAAAAGTTTGGGGAGGACTGCAGCCCTGGGAGGGACCCTATGCCAGAGCAGGAAAAGGGTGTGAGGAGTCCTTCCCCTGAGGAGGAAGGAGCGGCAGAGACAATGTGTGATGGACTCACCGCAGCCCCCATTCCTGTATACCTGTGCCACTTGGGGGAGGAGGCATAGAATCCTGAGTAAAGTTGTACTTGGGAAAAAGGGAGCGAGGGAAGGTGGCTTAAAGATGTGGTTTTATTTCCCATCACTCTACTCTGATTTGATTGATAGTAAAATAAATTAATTTCCCAAGTCAAACCTGTTCTGTCCATGATGGTAAATGGTGAGTGCTCTCTCCCTATCCTTATCTCAAATCATGAGACTTTCATTACATTTTTTCTGCAGTGCTCAGCTGTGGAGGGGAGTGGCTTGGTGGGCACCTGGTGTCCAACCAGAGTCAACGCACCACAAGTGGTAAGGATATGCTCACTAAAAGGGTCCAGTAAACTCAGCAGTGAGATTTTAGGCTTCTCAGAGATGGGATCTATCAACAGAAATATCAGGTAAAATAGTCTCATAACTTTGAATTTAAATCAAGAAAAGAGAAAGCTGAGAAAAATAGCCCTCCACTATGTCTCACCTGCAGAATTTCTCTTCAGGACAGTTGGGGTGTGAAAAAAAAAAGAAAGTGAAAGAACTCTGAGCAGGGTAAAGCAGTGCCTTTCATGTTGCCATCGCCCCAAAGGGACCTGACCACAGCACTTACCAATCGAGGAAACAATCTCAAATTTCAGTTATTCTTCAGATTCACTGGATTCAGATCAATGATGAATATACAGCACATGCCATCCACTGTGGCGTTCTGGCACAGGGCAGCACCCTACCAACAATGGCACCACTCTTCCTTTCAAAGAGCCCCAGAAAGAGCACTCTGTGTTCTCGTGTGATGAGGCGGGCTTTGACAGCTTGGATCACTCCAGGGTATTGAACTCTGACAGTATGCTTACTGAAGGTTCCTTTGCTTTATCTTAGACCTCAACAGGTATGTATGATATCTAAGTTAAAATAAACCATCCTCATTACATTCATTTTGGCATCATGAGTCACTTACCTTGCTGAAACAAAACTACTTTCTCACCTCCACATTGAGTAAGTGTAATTAACTTTTCCAATATCCCACCTACTGCTGTTTTCTTCTGTGCAAGTGCACAGCACAGAATTGTCTCGGAATCTGCTTCATGCTTCAGATTTCAGTGAGAAAAGGAAGCCACAGAAAACATTCAGGACATAGTATACCTGCTCCTGTAGGCAGAAATAGTTTCTGGCCTTCTAAATTAGTCTCATGAAGAAAACACATCCCAAAATTATTGGCACTCAAACAAGAGACTGATGTGCTGTGAAGAAGGACAAGCCCCTCTCATTTCCCTTCGTGGCCTTTTAACTCAGTCTACAAAATTGATCATTATTATTTTTACAACTTTCTAAATACTCCCCTGACTTGGGGAATGTGGCTGCAGGAATCAAGGCAGAGGTGACTTTCAGTCTTCTCAGGCTATGGTTGAGATTTGCTAGTCTAAATTTTGTGCTCTAAATGCAAGAGTCCCAGAACTCATTTAGACAGACACACAGATGTTAAAGAAAAAAAGCGTCCTGGGCTCTCAAGTTTGCCCTGGGAGAGAGGATCAAGATCCATAAAACAGAAAATTCCTTTCAGATCAAGGCTGGACAGCAGGCAATGCCAAATACTGAAGCTGGGCCACCAGCCACATCATGACCCAGATCAGGAGAGTGATGCAAGTAGGCACAGAACAGGGTGAGAGGAGGAAGCAAATGCTTCCCCATGTGTTATCGTATGCATCTGACTCTGTCCTAGCTGGAATGCACTGCCTGAACAGTGCCTGTCATTCTACAGCACTCAGGTTTCCCACAGGGATCCTTCATGGTCCCAGACATGCTGCACAAGCTGATCCCAAACTGGGGAGAAATATCCTGTGTTCTGCTAGAGAGAGGATTCCTCAGAGAGATACACCACTGAAGCCAACAAGCCCTGAACGCTCAAGGGCCTGCATGCTTAAAAAAATACAAACCCTTCTCTCCCTAAAAGACACATCCCTCCTTCCTTTCTACCTACGCTCTGTCTGCAATGTGACATCACCACAGATGTTGACAAAAATCTCATCTCCTAAACAGATCAAAGAAAAAAAATAAATATAAAATTCCAGGCTAATCCAAGACGTAGCAACTAAGTAAGCAAGATGCTTTACAGAAGTGAAATGTAAGTTTTCCACAGTTTTGAATCATTTGCCATAGAGTTAGTCATGCAGGTCCATTCTTATAAATAATGTTTGAGAGTTTTCCTTTGTAACACAAAATACATACCAACAATACATAGTGGGCTCCGCCTTCCACTCTTACAAGCTGAAGCACTGTTATGAATATGCTCTGCAAATAACCCCTGTGCAGAGGCTTTTCTGTATACCACATTAAAAAAGAAATCACACACCTAAAGCTGAGCTCAGAATTCTTAATGAAGTGGGAAGATAAAATAGCAAGCTATTTGTACCTCAAAATATTTGTAATTTCTATTTCACAAATAATCTTTTTCTTTTCAAAAAGACTGCTTCTCAGTGATGGTGTAAACCCTAAGATTGGAGACATGGGGATAGAATTTCTATTCCTCTACAGTAAGAACTACAGAAAGACTTTCTGCCTCCATTTCTCCTTTGGACCACATTTCAGCCTGAATTTAACCTCTTTGCTATACAGAATAGTTGATGTATATGTAAGTGAATGAGATTAGAGGGGAAAGTTTGGTTTTGCATGGAAACATGCTATTACAACACAGTGTTGAAAAACTAAGTACATAAACTGAATAGACTATCTTTTTGTGTTTGCTTCATTAATGTAGGACAGGTATATTATCCTTTTTAATGCATAAACTAGGCCAGAAAAACTGCTTTCACAAACACTAAAATCACTTTATTGATCTTTCACAGTATGTGCCTAGATTTCCAGATGGACTCTAAGCTACAGGGGTCAATTAGATACCACAGATATCTTTAAACATATCAAGTTACCTGAACAGAAAATGTTGACAAATAAAATAGGTTACCATTCATGTGTGCTACATCTTTAAGGGGCAGGAAAACTGCTTTCAAGTTATCCCCAAAGGAACATTTCAGTAATACTTCTCCGAATTTTTAGCTAAGCTATTTCTTTCTTTCACATATTATTTTTGAAATTTCATAAAAGTTTTCTAAACTCTGCATGCTAATTAAATTCTAATCCAATTCACCAGAGGTGGGCAGCCATCAGTACTATTCATATTCTAGACTTGTGCTTCAAAAAAAAGTCCAAGTTGCTTCAGTTCCTCCTTGCAAGGGGAGTGCTCTTCAGTATTTTGCTCTTAACAACAGTATCCACCAGGGCCTGAAGTGAGCAGCACAGGTTACGTTTCTACCTCATACCGAGTTTCTCCTCTCAATACCTTTTGTATGATTTCCTGTTTATTTATGTTTGTGCCTAAATGAAACACAAAAATCATGAACTATTTTCAGCTGCAACAGCAGTATTTTAATTCTTACCAATTTATTTGACAATGCTCCTTTTTAGAGAAGATTTTATGGAGTGAAAGGCAAATGGAAATGAAGTTTTAAAAGCAATTTGGTTAAGACTCATACTGCACTTATGAAATACCCATGCAGCAGGGATAATAACTAGCAGCTATGACATTACATTTAAACACTGGCACCCAATACTTACTCCTTAGCATCCTTCTGGAATTCTGCACCTTTAAAGAAATTTCATTCTTTTGCCTTCAAAACAGCTATGATTTGCTAATACATGATATGCCTTAAACCCCCTCTGACAAGCTCTACCAACACAGTCATATTTTTCCCACTTGCATTTTCTCATCGTTTGAATGCATGCATTGTCAGCCTCCTCTGCCTCCACCTCTCCTTTCCTACATTACGTGCAGCATGCATTTGTTTCAGATTATAAAAAGCACTGGTGGATTCTGAAGCCACTAAAAAGAAGTTGCCGACATATGGGATATGTGGGAAACTTGATCCAGTAGGTGAAATAAGACTTAGCTTTAGAACTGATAAACAGAAGTTTCAAATATTATTACTGTAGAATGGGTTGCGTTTTTCCTTTTAAAGTTTTACAGAAGAACAGTGGCCATTGCCCAGAAAACTGCAAGAAACTCGATCTTTTTTTCCCATTGTTTTTTCCTTTTTCAGCATTGAGGCAGATGGCCCTGGCTTCAAATATAGAAGACCTTCCTACACAAAACAGAGGTGCTGGCACATGACACGTGGGTAGAAGGATATTCTGGATACTTGCCTGGGAATGTATGCACCCAAGAGGTGAAATAGCAGGATAAGAGAGAAAAGAGGAGGGATAAAAAAAGGAAAAGAAAGTGAAGAAGGAAGCACCAAAGCAGCAGACTCAGAAGGCATGAAGACACCATGTTTGTGACAGAGGAAAATGCAAAAAGCATGGCTTTCTGAGCAGATAGGGAGTGGAAATGCACCTTTACATGGGGATCCAGATTACTGCACTGATCCCTGTTTCTGAATACTAAAGGGGACTTTAGATTGTGAGCAAAAAAATGACTTTAGTTGAGACACAGGAGGTGGCAGGGCCCTGTCAGACTCAATCTGCCTCCCACACAAGTGGAAAAGCAGAGCTTTGAGTCCTGCAAGCAGGCAAGGTCGTGCCAGACCCCTGGTAGGTTTCACCCCACAACTGGACCACTTCAGGATGCCAAACTGGAGAGTCTCCCATCCAAGCAGCAACTACCGGCAGTCATCTTCTCGCTCACGGTCTTCCGCCCCCGTCTCCTGTCACAGCCGTGGGCTCGCTTTCTTTTGTCTCCCTCCCAAATAACTCCTCCTGCTTTCAGCCTGTGCTTAATCCTCCAGGAAACCTCATTCTCCCGAGAAGAAGAGTGCTTCTGTACGTAATCTCCAGACAGCAGCTGTGACCCCAGCAACCAGAAAGGCGGTCTTTGTGCAGAGCCGTGGTATCAGGGCTGAACTTCCCCTCTCCCCCCCACCATTTATTTAGGGGCTGCTGGAAGCACGCTGCTGGTTTATGCTCACACACTGCCAGCAGTGATTTTCACCAGCAGCTGTCGGGGACTTGTCTCTTCGCCGTCATTGCAGTCTACCCTCAGAATCTGCACAACCATCCATTTTATTTTGTTTTATTTCACATTTTAATGTATTGAACTTCCCACCTGCCAACAGAAGGAGCACTTGTTTTTTGCATTTAGTCCTTGAGGCTATGGCATTATTACTGAAAAGTGACTTTGTCTGTTTTTAATATTCAAAAATATAGAACAGCTGTGCTTTCTCGTAGTCCTTTTGTATAAGAGTGGCTTGGAGACAATACCAAATTCAAGGCTGCCAAGGCTCAGACCTGAACGACCTCAAAAAATTGTTTTTTTTCCTTCTTTTTTTCTTTTTTTTATAATAGTTGTCAAGACACCTATACTACCAGCACATCAGTAAAGCAACAGGTGTTATTTTAAGGCAGAAGAATTTGAACAATGTAATTCTTCATGGCAGGCTTATCAGCCTTTTAGCACACTCAGCTTTTATTATTCTGACACAAGACAAACTTACGTAACAGCACAGTACGTACTAATTTACGGGATAACAACATGGATGTTGAGTTTGGAACACTGCACTTTTGTTTCAGACTGTGGACATTTCCCATACTCCTAAGAAAGGCATATGCTGCGCAAACACTTTTAAAAGCATCCAAGTGGAATTCAATATATTGAAAGAAGCTGAAGTACTCTGGAGTGATTAACAAACACGCTTCAGCAAAATGGCACAAAAGGATAATTAAGGACTAAACCCAAAGAGATACTGAGACAACTAAAATCTCTTCAGTTTCTTCTGCAATTGATCAGAAAAGACCACTTGCACATTGATGGTGTACAGGTGGATGTAAAAGTGGCACCAGATCACTGCAAGTAGCTACAAAACTTCTCATCCTCTAATGCAAATATTCACTTTTGAAGGATTTAAGGACTCCTCTTCAGAGTAAGGATATATTTGGCCACAAAGCTAAACAATACCCCTTTCTCTGACTCTTTCCTTGGCTTATGTTTCCTCCTCGTATGGAGAAGAGCACTGGAAGCTATCCACCAAGGATGCTGATCTCTGGCAGAGTAAGAGTCAGAAGAAAAATGGTATTAGAAAGACAGAGTTGTCTGAAATGGCAAAAATGCCAGGGGAAAAAAATGATGGGACTTCTTAGTTTTCCAAAATTAGACTGCTTGACTTATCCTTTATCCCCGAGGACAAATACAAAACACCTCAAGGACAAAGAAATGCCTTTTCTCCTCTAGCTCAATAGAATTTTTCCAGACTCTGCCTATGCAATCAAAGGTATCATCTCTCCACTGAAACAACACAACTCTGGTGAAAGAGACCACTCATCTTACCAAAATGGATAACAGCAAAACTATTTTCTTTGTCTAGTCCTTCTCAAAGTTTTCTACTTGCTCCTTGAAACATTGTTGATATCAAAGTCCTCCAGAAGAAAAGAAAAGCAACTAAAAACCATTCTCAGTACCTTCTCAAAGGCGAGAGATTTCCAGAAGGTATTTTATACTGAGCTACTATTTGCCCACCTTTAAAACACAGCTTCCCTTCCCTCCTTGGCAAGAAATTTACTTAAAAGAGGCACATGCACATATATGATTCTGCTAGATATGTCACACATTTTCAGGATTGGTGGACCTGATGATGAAAGACACTTTGCTCCCATGAGCTGGAGAAAAGCTTTCAGCTGTAATTCCACATAACCGAGCCATTCCCACTCGTGCCTGCTTTCCTTCTCTCTTTAAAAAGATACACTATCTGCCATGATAGTGCTGCATACACAGGTTGCCCTGAACATCCAAACATTTGTCTGGCAACCCAACCCTTCTACAGATGAGATACCTCCAACCAGTCAGCAGGCTAAGGACCCCCTCCCACAGTGACAAAACATTGCAAGCAGCAATCTGCCATGAGAATTCACGTATTATTATATCTGTTCATGTATCATCACTGAGCATCAGTGCTACTTCAGGTGGTTGGCATCAGAGCTGCCTTCCTCATCAAGTGCTTTGCAGTGAGTAAGCAGCTCTGGGGCAGATCTGTAATTGCTGCAGATGCTGTTTGCCTGTCTTCAGTGTGTCTACAAAAATGAACATATGGCTTTCTAGCACAAGGCCAGCTTACACAGTCATTAATTAGATATAATTTCAGCCTGTTCAATGTATCTGATACAAAAATCTGTCCTCTGGCAAGAATGCCCTTGTGGTGTAGAAACTTCCTCTCTTTGTGAATTGCCTCATGTGATAAGGAGCCACACCTTTGCCTGTGACTAGGTGAATTTCTGTTTATTACAAATGCAGGCACAGCAGTGTAAACACACCTGAACTTGCCAGTGAGTTTTTTCTCTCTAGTTCTCACTACAAGTAGAAGACAGGTACTCCCCTCTCTCCCTCCAGCATGTCATACCTAAGATTCTCCAAAAGCCCCATGACAGCCCAGCACGGTATTACAATGCCAGGAATTCAGTCACACTGCCAGGCTCAGAGAGCTAGTCACAAAACTCACAGAAAGTTCATGAAGGTAATCATCCCATATGCAGATGTACCTCATGGCTCTATACACCTAAGCAGACTCTGTGAATGGTTGGACTTCACTTGTTTTTATATGAATGATCCAGAAAGAGGATTAATTAAGGCTGAAAGCTCAGAGAAGCAGGTATACAAAATACATTTGTGGTAAATTTTTGCTCAGATTTTGCCTCATTGCTTCATTTTTTCACACAGCAGCACTAAAACAGCACAAGGCACATACACAGCCTCAGACGGGCTGCTACTCAGAAGTAACCAGAACACATGAGAACCTCAATGGGGTTTTGCTGTCAGCCTGCATGTCAAGGAGAACTTTATGCTGTGCTCTCTTCCTTCATCACTCACAGCACTATGTGGAAGTTTGCAATATAGCACTGTTGGCAGAAAAGCATAGCAAATTCCAGAAGCTTGTGAGAACTTCCCAAGATCAGATGGGATGAAAACCGTCACTTTATAAGGGGAAAGACCTGACCTACAGGCACAGCCTGGAGTTAGCAGGGAAGAGAACCCTCTGTGTGAAACATGGGGAGTCTTCAGCAAAGCAGGTATTTTACAGAAAGAAGGGAGGATTTGATAACAAAAATGGCATTCGAGGGTTAGCATCCAGTTCAATTACTCTTCTTTGATGCTACTGAACTATTCCTGAATTACTTAAAAGAACTTTCTGATTTCTCTTAGTAGTTCTTGATTATACACCAGTTACAGAACAAAGTACCCAACAACAGTGGCCCTTTAAAAGACAGTGATGGCTAGAGGTGCTTTTCTGTGGAAACAGATGGACAATAAGATCTTTCCTCTGGAAGCTGGCTGGTTCACTGGTTTCCCCTTGAACCCTATAATGTTTGCATATGCTTATTTTTGGCTGAGCAAATAAACCTACTTGAAAGTGCATTGATCCACTCTTTCATGTGAACCCTGGCAGCTTTCCTGAATTTTTTTCCTAGAGATCCAAGTCTCTCAGAGAGCTGAATAGTCACGAATCACATATATCTATGATTATTATGAGAGAAAACTAATTATAACTTCTTTGTGCCTTTTATTGCAATGGATTATTTTTTAAGATTGATTTCCAGCAGATTCTCAATACTAGCAGAGAAGTTGTATTTTAAACATCTATGTTATATGAATAATGCTGTGCTTATGTAGTATATTCATCCTTCCTAAGTTCCTGATTTCCAATTCATTAGAATTTACTTAGTAGTCACTATTTTAATGTAATTCTTCACTATCAGCATGTGAAGTTGGGAATGGCTGCCAGCTGATCACTGTTGACAAGCATTGGTATCTTCCTCATGCCTCTCTCCAGATGATGGACCTTCAAGCAGGTGCAAGACAGCACTCCGTGGTCTCTGTACAATCTAGGATACCTTATTTTGATGTCTATAGATAGTATTGTGATTTCTATAACTAAGGGATTCAAGGTATGTTTGACATCTTTGCCATCTCTAGCCCTTTCTCATAAGAAAGTTGCAAGGAGTGACAACAACAAGCTGGTAATGAAGAATCACTGAACATAGTTGATACTCAGGTGGAAATCCCTAGAGAAAAATTTGGCACCTGGAGATCTCAGTCTGACCTAATAGACAGGAGACAAATCCCTGAACCAGCCCAACACCTGGTGACACAGTGCTATAGTAGGCCAGGGTGTCACAAGACATGTAGGGGGACAAGACTGAGTGCAGCAAAAGGTAACTGCAGAGGAGTGAAGAAAATGAAGAGAACAGATTTGGAGTACAAGAAATTTCAGTTTCCTTCTCAACATTTGCATGATCTACATTCTGCATCTCAAACCATGTACACCTGCTGTGAAATGCATAAAGCCTCCAGGAGGTTGGGTTTAGGAAAAGGAGACACCTAAATCAGAGGGAGGTCAGCATCCATTTGGGTGTTAAGCCTAATATTCAGCTCTGACACTTGTGAAAGGGCACTAGCCCCAAACCGCCATAGTCTAAATAAAGGGAAAAAAGGCTTGCTGGACAACAGGAATATAAAAAAGCAGACAAATTCCCCATCTCTAGCCTTGGTGAGTCCAGCAGAAGCTACTCTTAAGCACTGATGCATACAGGTTCAAAGATGTCAGAACTGTCAACAGAAAATATTACATGATTTAGTAAGTTGCTTCTGAAATTTTCCTGAAGAGTGAACTTAACTGCATGTAAAAGCCTCCAAGATCTGGTCTTGCCCTCTCCACAGGGCACTGATCTGTATTTTCTTTTGTTTCCTCTAATGCCCAAACAAATGCTCTGCTAGAACAGATTATAATGTGCATCATGCATTCCTGTGGTGAAAAGACTATGAAGGAAGCCCACATTTCCTTCCACTGCCAAAACCACTTAGACATTTTGGCAACACAGGACACATTCTTTATGTTATCTGGCAGCTAGTGTCTGACAGCTGTTCAGCAGCCTATCTGAAAAAAAACCTGATGGCCTCTCTCCAGTTCCTGACAGACTTATTCCAGTTCACAAAGCTCACAGATTATTACAGCCCACAAGACTTCATCCAGTGATTCCTCCCTGTCATCTCACTGTCTTCGACCCTTGCCTTGTAGGCAAGGCTATACCGTTGTTTCTGGGGAAAGACAGCTAATCTGATGTCTTCAAAGCCATATAAGGAACCTACTAAATTTATGGCTTAGTTCTTTCATAGATGAATCTGCAGCATAATAAAGAATATTACTTATTAGTAGCATGCATTTTGTGTTCCAGCTTCCAGACACTGGAACTTGTTATGCCACTGCATTATGAATCAATTCTCTGTCGGCTGGTAGAAGTATTCTCCCACACATGGATTGACCAGGCAACATATTTACTGTCTCCTGGATCAAAGCAAAACTTCACTCCCTCACAGCTTTTCTAGACTTACTGTGCTCTTTCACACAGTACTGAATCTTCATCACTCCTGTAACCAGGGATCAGCTGCATCCCTTTATCAAGTGCTCTCCAGCAAGGGCTTGTGTTTCATTATCCATCACAAACTGTATGTGCCTCTCAAACTGGAATTCATTCCCCTCTTGGATTATGACCTACATTCGATTTCTAGATACAATCTCTTTCAACTGTATCAATGCTCTATCTTCATCACCTACAGCTGGTTGAGTTAATTAACAACCATTATCTTTCTCCCCGATCCACATGCTGTCCCCTCCCCCCAACATCTACTTGAATCTCACTGGGTTTTTATGAAGGCATTTTATATAGTGTATAATTTATTCTCAATAGCATTTATTTCTTAAATGATGCTACCAAATTTTTCTTATTTTTTTTTTTTCTTTAATGGTTAAAAAGAATGTAACAGTCACCCTTAATTACACTTGTTGGACTCTGCAGCTTGAGTATTCCAGGGGCAGCCAGTATTAAAGAAATTATTTTTCCACTTCTAGGGGTGATGGGAGAGATGAAAAAAATTCAGTTATTCCTTTTTGAGTCCCAGCTAACAGCTACAAAGATTCTCAGCTCAGCTCAGCAGTGTGACTGTTTTCAATGGCTTTTGCAACTTTGTACAGAGTAGAAGATACATCTCAACACTATTTGGCTGTTTTCAGAAAAAAATTATTCTTCAGATCTGTCTGAAAACAAAACACTGTCTTTCAGTGAACACTATCTAGTGCTTCCTAAGATCCATATTCTCCCTTACCAAGATGAAAAATGTGACGAAATTAAAATACCTTACCTACCTCCTTCCAGCCTACACCACACACCTAACTGATTTGGAATTTCTTTGATGATGATTGCTAAGAATTTCTACGGATCTGCAACAGGATGGCAATGACACATCCATGTTAAAAAGTAAGATAACCTGAATTAATGACTTACTTCCGAATAGCAAGAAAGGAAACATCTAGAACAGAGAGCAAAACATTTTCTGGAAACTATAATACTTTTCTGCTGAAACATTTAAATGTAGTTAATGCCATGGAATTTTCCCTTCCTGATTACTGGGTTGGGAAGTAATACCTATTACTACGTCTTTTTGCTCATCTTGAATCTCTCTGGCAACAGGCAATCAATAGCTTTTCCAACAACCATAAAGCAATCAAAAGAGGATTAGAACTGAATATGCCTGATACTTTATGTGCTTAGTTAAAGTCATGTGAAAATTTAGTATTTAAACATGTTTTGAAACACATACTTACTTGGAAAAAGTCCTGGAGTTTTGCTGGGAAAAGACAGGTGTTAGCTCCACAATTTGTTTTTCTCAGTAGTCAGGGACTAGTGCTATGAGAGTGGATTCTTCTAAACTGGTCCTGGCAAAGGGTCTGTTCTAGGAAAGTAAAGCTATACAGTACTTTAAGCTTACTATTTTCATTCACTGACACATTTTTATGCACATTATGAAAATCAAGGCTGGGCATACCTCTTCACAGCTACTTACAACATGACAATCCTCAGACACTTGCCAGAGAGTAACATACACACCCTCCACATCATTTCCTGGCTGCAGGATAATATCCTGAACATTCAGCACCCTGCTGCACCAGACTCCTGACTCTAGCTGCTACTGTGGACTTCTCACTTCTACCAAGACCATCCCCTCTGTGGCTGTCAGCAATCATACAGTATAGATACGGCAGTATTAGATACTGCACATACAGTGAAGATAAATTTCACAGAATCACAGCATAATTTAGGTTGGGAGGGTTTCTGGTTCAATGCCCAGGCCAACCCAGGGTCAGTTACAGCTGATTGCTCATGGCTTTGACCAGTTCAGCACTGAGTATCTCTAAGGATGGAGTGTCCTCACCTTCCCCGGGCAATGTCTTCCAGTACTTAACTTATCCTCACCGGGAAAAGAAAAGATTTCCTTGGATCTCACTGGCAATTCTGGTGTTCCAGCTTGAGGACATGGTTTCTCATCCTCTAACTATGTATCTCCAAGGTGAGTCAGGCATCTTTTCCAAACCCTACCATTAGGGAGTGAAAGATTATCCACAACAAAAAGTAAGAATATACCTGTTTTCTTTCCTCTCTTTAAAATATTTTAGCCAAATATGAAACAGATACACTCTCCAAAGCATTTTGCAATCACACAGATTTTATGGAGAAGCTGAAGAAATTTGGGGAAAAAAACCACTTCAAGAGGATATACAGAAAGAGTTCATCCTGCATATTCACCAATTTCAAAAGAAAACTGACCCCCCAAAAATCAGAGAAGAGAGAGAAAAATTCTCTTTGTTGGTGCCAAAATCTTCAAGTCTTTAAAAAAAAAAAAAAGGAAAAAATAAAAGGAAATCACATCCTGTAGTTCTGAAAGCTGCTGCAAGAATCAACACAGCATTTTTTCTTCCAGGAAGAAGAAAGTTAGTTTCCCATCAGGCGATCACGACTGAAACAATTCATCCTCATTGTGATTAAATAAAACTTTTAAAATGTACTCAAAAGCTACATTCATTGCTGTAAGGAAGAAAGGAAGAATGACCTCCCCTCATAATGAACTCTGAGACTAGCAGCCAGCTTACAGAGGTTTTATAATGCCCAGTTTTGGCTTCAGAGTAGCTGGTAGCTTCATTTTGCATGTTGCATAGCAGATTTGGGGGCCTGCTGAGTCTTTGAAGAACTGGGCTCAAAAGTCCTCAATTGAGGTGAGAAAATGTTATTGTTATATTAAAGCAGTATGCTACAAACCTTAAATTCAATTTTATTTTCATTTTGTATCTTCAGATAAGCATTAGAAGTGATTACCCAAGGTAGGCTCAAATGCTGTATTTTAAATAAGTGTGACAGGAAAAGAAAGCTCCTGACATACTAAATACTGTGAGTTGGATCAAGGGATAGACAACACTCGACACTCCTGAATGAAGTCTGCCTACTAAAATCCCAATCCACATAAGCGCCAAAACACACCCTACTTGCACCAGTAAAGGATTACCTGTGAAGGGAAGCTGAGGAAAAGTTAAGGTGATTGACAACAGGACCAAAGGGTTGGAGAGATCATCTGCAGAATGGATCTGCTTTGCGAGGTGTCCCTCCACACCCCACCACTGCACATCTCTACTCCCAGCACTGCCTTGCTGCTGCAACTCAACAAATTACACAATGGAAGAAGATGAAGAGCTGCTGTACATGGCTGACAGCTGCAGTTGGTTCATTCTGGCTGGATTTTGGTATGTTGAGCTAGGCAGGGAGGCTCTGCAGAAGGTGGGTGTTGCATGCAGGCTGGCAGCCAGGCTGGGACCCAGAAGCAAGCTCATGCTGCTTAACAAATTTTCTGAATTTAATTGGGTGGGCATTTTCACATTCGTAAATTTGGCCTTACATAGCCAAAGCCTCTCTGGGTGTGGGGTTTGGTCTGAAGTTACAGTACCTTACAGTGGCCTCTGCTGCTACACCACCATTATTTTTTTGTTCAGATACAATATGTTAGACACATTATTGCTGCACTAAATCAAAATAGAACATACAGAGCTACAATGCATGTGTCTGAAAACACAACTAAATGTTGCAAATCCAATAACCAGCAGGGCTTTTCCTATAGACCTAATTTGATCTTAATTATTAAGAGGTCATTTCATTAGTTAAAAGACCATCAAAACAGAAAAAAAAAGCTTTGTTTGTATTCTAATAGTCAGTGTTGTTTTTGCAGGACTCCTGGATAGAACAATTTCATCAACAAGGGGAAGTGCTGGTTTCTGCACCTGGGATGAGGCAACCCAGGATGTTTATACAGACTGTGGAGAATGAGATGCTGAAAAGCAGTGCTGTGGAAAGGGACCTGGGGGTCCTGGTCGATGGCAAGTTGAATCTGAGTCAGCAGTGCCCTGGCAGCCAGGAGGGCCAACTGTGTCCTGGGGGGCATCAGGCAAAGCATCACCAGCCAGTTGAGGGAAGGGATTGTCCCGCTCTGCTCTGCATTGGGGCGGCCTCACCTTGAATATTGTGTGTAGTTTTGGGCACCACAATATAAGAAAGATATTAAGCTTTTGGAGAGTGTCCAGAGGAGGGCAACAAAGACGGTGAAGGGCCTTGAAGGGAAGCTGTATGGGGAGCAGCTGAGGGCCCTTGGTGTGTTCAGCCTGGAGAAGAGGAGACTGAGGGGAGACCTCACTGCAGTTACAGCTTCCTTGCGAGGGGAAGAGGAGGGGTAGGCACTGATCTCCTCTCTGTGGTGACCAGTGACAGGACTTGAGGGAATGGCACGAAGTTGTGTCAGGGGAAGTTTCAGCTGGATATTGGAAAAAGGTTCTTCACCCAGAGGGTGGTTGGGCACTGGAAGAGGCTCCCCAGGGCAGTGGTCACAGCACCAAGGCTGACAGAGTTCAAGAAGCATTTGGAAAATCATCTTAGGCACACGGTATGACTCTTGGGGTTGGTCCTGTGCAGGGCCAGGAGTTGGACTCATTGATCCCTGTGGGTTCCTTCCAACTCAGAATATTTTGTGACTGTAAACTGGGAATGGGGATGACTGGAAATATTCACAGTGACCCATAGAGTTTTCATACATTTTTCTCCAGCACATTATTGTCAGAGGTGCAGTGGTAGTACAGGAAAACATGCCCAAATTAGATTCCCTCTAGCTTGTATCCCTGTTAACCACAAGCCAAGTCAGATGGAAAGAGATGCAAGAACAAGCTGAACGAAGTCAATTCATCTGAAATGAAGGGTGAAACACTGCAGTACCCATGAAACCAAGTCTACTTTGATGAGTCAGACTTGACGCCCCTCATTCTTGCCTGCAGTTTCTCTACAGACATATCCAGCAACAGGGATTGCTATAGGCCTTTAGGCATGACATTCTCCCCTCCACTGGTCTGTATCTGTGGTGCTACTGTTTGTAGCACAGTAATAGAGATAAGGAAAATATTTGCCATTTTCTTTCCTCCACAATTTAAATCTACTTTCTGGCTGCAGAAGCAAGTTCATGTTAAACACATAAGCACCATAAAAGCCCTAAGACTTAGGCATGATGAGCTCAGGGGAAGAATGTGATTCTGCACTAGTATAAAGCACAGCAAGCAATTACAACGACTACAAATATTTTATGGGGAAGATTTATTGGCAAACCTCCACAGGGCCTGTAATCCCTAGCACAATTTCTTGTGCTCTTATTAAAGGAAGATAACCTTTTGACAATTGTTTGTATAAGATGACAGTAATTGCTCATGATAAAGAGTCTAATTAGTGGAAGATAAAGTATTAAATTGAAGAAAATGAGAGCAAAATACATTCTGTACAATTCTCAAATTTTTTAGTAGTTGATAAAATGAAAAAAAAAAAAAAAGTCTTCTAATTGAAAAGAGCACAAGAAAATATTTAAGGAAACAGAGGCTGGGGATCTCAAAAAACACTTTCCAGACAGCTGCAGATAGCAGGACAACAGCACACACATATTTGACTTTCCCTTGGGTTGTCCGTGGGTTTCTTGTTGGAAATGGAAACAACTGTGATATACACGGACTTCTAATGAAATGTTGTAATGGAGTCCTTTGTTACCGTGTGACTGGGACACTGCATGACCACGTGCTTTGCTTTACTCAGAAAAGATGCCTGAGGAATTTTAATCAAACACAAACACAACACAACATACAGCGTGACCAAAAGCAATCTATGACATCTTGTCTTAGACAAAATGCCCTCCTAAGAAGTTAGCCGTTTCTCACCTTAATCAAAAGAAATCCCGAGTCCTAAAACATGTGATAAATTCAGAAGCACAGAAATATGAGGATTATGAAGCATGGAGGCAAGGATAGGCAACAAATGCTCCATGCCTGTAGGTGCTCAGAGTTGCCACAGCAACAGAGATAGGCTGGAGGAGGCAGGAAGCAGCAAGGAGATATCTAGGACTGTATTGCTCACACCCTCCCATCCTGCAGCTCATACACTCCACTGAGTGTTGGCAGCTCTGAGACATCAAAACTGCAGAAGAAAGACCACCAGGAAATATGCAGACAGACCCAAAAAATATCCACCAAATACTAACGGGACTTTGCATTGTCTTGAGTTCTGGAAGTACCAGCTCCTGGATCAATTTTTAGACACTTCTACCCATTAAAAGAAAAACATAGGCTTAAGAAACAGTGCACTAAACAGCACACCTTGGCCAAGCAGTTAGGTGCTGATCCCAGCTCTGTGTCAGGTTGAGCTTTTCCTACCAAACCATACTGGTTTGCATACAGGTGCTGTCAGGAGTGTGCTTACCCTGGAGGGGAAGAAGCTGCACCCGAGTGACATCCCAAGCTCTCCCTCAACAAGAAAGACCAAGACAGATACTTTGAACAGGCAGCTATGGAGAGAACAGAAATAAAGTCCCAGTTCCCCATGGTCTGGCCTGCCCCTTAATTACATGTAGACAGCACACACTAACAAAACACTTTAGACCTCAATGCTTTTTCAGGTAGTAGCAGCTGCTGCTCCAGGGTAACAAAACAGATTAAAGCCAATCCATGTTTGGAAAACAGAAGCCCTAGTACTAAACAAAAACATGCAACCACATTGTTCATTTGGCTGTAGGAAAAATTTTAAGAAAAAAACTCCCTTCAAAACAACAAGGAAAGTCAGGAGCAGCAAAAGGCTAACTCATCCCAGAACAGGAGATGACATGCATATGAGCTCCCCACAGCTGATGGCTACCTGCAGGGCTGGCAAAGAGTGAAACTGGGCCTGACATGCGAGAGCAACAAACTTCAGGGAAGTGAAGTCATAATCATGCAGCTGAGCTCTGTTTTTCATTATTTAGATCCTGAATTGGCAAGGTGCAAAAGCGCGAGAACAGAATTTGAACAGTTAGGTCAGGCATGTGCATATACATCAGCACTGTAATTTATGCAGTGGTTTATGCAATACTTAATCACAAATAGAACCACCACCACGTTCACTACGCAACTCTAATCTGTTGGATCAGAAAAATACACCTAGGAACACCTAGAGGTAGAAGATGCAGACAAATGTCCCTTCTGGGTTCCAGTAAGGCGAGACAGATGCCCAGCTGCCTGCCCTGAGGTGCCCGTCACCCCACGCCCCAGCAGGAGGGGTGGCTGCTCCCCAGCCCTGCGCCAGGAGCTCTCAGACGAGCAGCTGAGCGGAGCGTAACAAACATCCGGGTGCCGGGACGTGGCCTGTGCACAGGGACCACATCTGCCTCTGCCCAAAGGGAATAAGAGTTTCATGGAAGTATTGCCTCCAGATGTAAAACTCGTTTCTAAAGCCAAAGAGAACCCGGAAATGTATCTCTCCACTTGGCTTGGCCTCAGAGCCTAATGCGAGACACTCATGGCAAACCTGGGCTTGTGCCAGCAGCAGTTTGAATGCAGAGCCTTTTTTCCTCCTTTACAAAGCAACCGGCTTGAGGTTTACATTCATGGTCCTAAGCACACATAAAAGGGAACAGGGAAACCAACCTGTAAGGCAGTTAAGGAAAGTGGCAAAAGGAACTGGAATCTCATCCCTTCTCCTGAATGGAGTCACTAGATCTCCAAGAAAACAAACTGATAATCTAAGGCAACATGCAAGCCTTGAGACAACACACATTTTGAGCACATATACAGAAACAGTGCTGTCAAAGGACGAAATCCAAGCCCAGCTGAAGCCCAGGTGAGTCCTGTAAGGCTACTAGGAGCTAATTTTGCAAACCTGTGAAAAACTTCAAGCTCTAGCAAGATATCTATTACAACAAACAAAAGAAATCCCGCTCATCTCTGAGTGTCAGTAAGGGCAGGCAGCCATATAAAGGACCATACTGTGTAAGTGGCCAGCTATTTTTCATTTAGCTGCTTTCCTCTAACTAAATACATTTTTGTTCATTGGAAACCATCCGGGAAACAGGTCACAGATAAGCCCCCCTTACTAGACAACACAAGAACAAGATACTTCTGATAAACAGGAATAAACATTTCAAGGTCTGGTTATAGCACATATGCATGCACATGTACAAAGATATGCAGAAATTATTTATGCAGGGCCCAACCAGAAGTGGTAAATAATATCTGTGCAGCATTCAGCTGGAACAAATGCTTTCCAATCTCCCACTTTTCCTCTCCTTCAGTCAAGAATCTGTTCAGAGCAGTTCACTGACTGGGACCTCAGTTGAAAAAGTTTCTCCTCTTTGTAATGCATCCTTAAGCACTACCCTTGAATCACACTTGCGAGCTCAGAGGCAAAACAGCCAGCACAGGACAGCACCATCCTCAGTCTGCATGTGACACTTTTTATCAGCTGGGCAACATATGGCCCAAATGTGAAAAGCCAGTAGTGCAGAAATTACTTCTACCATCTCCTATGTAACTGAAGAATTTGCAAGTGGGGGCTCCTGTGAATGCCCTTCCACAGGCAAAAAAAAACAAAGCTAAAGAGGTTGCAGAGATGGTTTCACAAGACCCCACTTGCCTAATTGGAAACAGAAGCATATTTTTCTTAGCAAGTGACATCTCAAGAGATTTGCTGCTTTCTGAAGTACAAAGCATGTGTGCAGGGAAATTTGAGGTCTCTCATATGACCTTCCTGTCTTTCATAATCATTCTGGGTAAAAAAAATGTGTCAGCCCTTGGCACATCAGGTGTCCTTTTTTCTGACTGAAACGGGATGTCTGTTTGTTTTCTTTTAACAACTGAAAATCATTATCTTTCCAAGCGATAGTGGCACAATAATTTTTTCAGTGTCCTTGTCTCTTGTGTCTTTAGTGTCTAGAGCAGTAAATCACAGAAGTATTAAATCCATTGCTATCCCCCACCCTAAACAGTTAACTGAGTTTAGTTCTCCTCCTCAAAAACTTTAATCCAGCATTTTAAATTAGTATTAGTTATCACAATTTATACTGTGCTATTTGTCACAAGCACTACCACATTTCTTTTTGAAACATTACCCTGCAAACTGAAAGGGGCTGAATGAAGTGTTCTACTTGCACAACTCCCAGTCTTAGATTAACACTTAATGGCCATACTCCTCCACTCTTCATATACTGTGTGCAGAGGCAATGCTGATCATAAAGTGGCCAATATTTCAAGTAAAGCATAGATAATGTAGCTGTAAATTCAAATGATGTTCTAACTGTGCAGTTTAAGATGGGTTGTTTACAAGCGTTCACCAAAGAAATAGGCCATGGTTTTAAATACTGAAAAAAACCAGAGAGATCCGCTTAAGAAACATATTTGCCTTATTTTAAGGTCAGCATTTAAGCATCCACATCTGGTAAACATTTTATTTATGTGGTATGGCATATAGAACACTAATGACAGATCTAGTTGCTATTTTAACTCACTCTTAGGGCTTTAAAATATGACCCTACTTTGAAACAATAATAGGTAGTCATTAGCAACGCTAAGGGAAAATTTCTATAGCTCTATAGCAATAGCTGAAGCTGTTCAAAGCAGGTAGAATGTGTAATACAGTGAGCTGTCCACCTTTACATCAGCAAATAATATATTTCAGTAGCTACCACACAACCACCATCCACCCTTAGCTTAATCTTGTAGAGGACAAAACTCTAGAACTCCTTGACACCTGAATCAAACTTTACACTGAGGCCACAATAATCTATTGCCTTCATCACTATAATTCCACTTTTCTGGAGATGACTGCATTCCTGTAAGTCCTTTGACTTGCTCCAGCAGAGGCTGGGACTGCCACAGACAGTGGGTAAGTGATACCTCCATTTCAGGTACTCTCAGCATCACTTCAGAAGACCAAACCGCCCATGAAGCAGATGCATGGTGGGAATGTGCTCTAACAGGGACTGAGAAGTTAGGCTGCTGGGAGATCATTGAGTGTTATTTGCACTTGCTCTTGTCCCTGCTGTTCCCTGCCAGTGGCCCCCAAGCCAACTGATGCTGCATTAGTAGCACAGCCCTAGCCAGCAGCAGTACGGGCTGCTGGGTCAAGAGCTAAACTTGCTCACAGGTAAATGGGAGTGTGAAAGGCCTTCACATCTGACTGAGGTCTGCGTGCACACACCCAGGGTGGCTGCAACACTGTGGCATGTCTGTACTGGACATGTGCTTGTTGAAACCATTTGGAAGATATGTCACTGTTCAGCCATTTGTTCATCAAGTTAAGAGAGGAGGAGGTGAGCTATCTTCACTTTCCTTACATTAACTTAGCACTTTTATAATGCAGCAAGTCAATACAGGACACAGAACATTACCATGTGCAAATGTGGCTCACACTGTTGAGTAATACCGCTATTTTAAACCCTCTGCTGCTAAGCAACACTGACAGTATGGTTAGAACATTTTGGAAATACTGAACGCTTCAGCTCTTTACCCCCCACCCCACGTGTAAAAAACCTGCTCCTGCACTTCACTTATATCCAGAAGCTACTCAAAGATGGGGCTTCATTTTTTATGAGGCTAATTCTCCTCAGCATTGCAAGGACCCTGGTCCCATTTGTGCAGAGGCAGCCCCTTAAGGGATGCACAAATGTGGCCCCTCAGTCTGGATTTAAGCACCCCAAAGGCACCACTCCTGGAAAGGCTCTGCAGTCTGCAGCTTACGTCAGACACCTGCATCTAACGACGGAATAAAAAAAATGGCCAATACCCTTAGATCAAGAACAACACGGCCTGAGATCATGTCCAAATACTGTGCTTACCTGAACTATCTAAACCAGGGCAGTTTATGTCCCTTCTTATAAGAGCTAGAAAGGTATTTGTGATGAGCACTGCAAACCAAAGAGTAATTGCTGACTGCCAACAAGAAAAATTTGCAATGCTGGCAGAGCAAGGAGGACAGAAGAGAGCATGGGGAAGGCACAACATTTAATGTCTTAAGAGGCAGGGAGGGAAAACTGGTGAAAAGCTTTGGTGAAACCGCATTTACTAAACTGAGAAACACCTATTTTAAACCTTTCTATTTACTTACACTTCAGTAGGAGAAAGGGTGAAAACGAGCTTAGAAGTCTCTCACCCTGGGGCTTCCAGCACTTAGTCCCTTTGAACTGATCTCACTGTGGGGAGGAATTTTGCACTTTTCTGTATCAAGCAAGCACTGCAAAATGGCCCATTAATTTGATTTTCTCCTGGATGGAATGTTTCACAAGGCTTGACTGTATTTCCTCAGGCAGAAGTGTACATCTGAGATCTGACTGATTAAGAAATATTGCTGAATTCTGACAGAATATACTCCAAACTTTTCGTAAGCTTACTCCTCTCATTGTTATTCTAATTAATTCCAGAGTACTTCATTTTGCCACAGACATTAGTGCGGTTACAAATAGTCATCTCTTCAACCATTAATTTTATGGCATCTTTCACTTCATCGTATATTTACCCATCTATTAACTTACAGGGATGATTTCACTGCTCATCATTTCTACTAACACCCTTTTAGACATTTGTGCCTTCAATCCTGAAGATGTAGGTGGCTGGAAAGACTTGCTTGTCTTCCTCCTCCCTCCTGTGATCTAAAATTAAAATTATGTGACCAGGACAGCATGTCTCATATCCTATACTTCTTTGACAGATAGCACAGGTCTAGACCTAATTTTCCCCAAAAAAGTGAATCACTGAAGAATGGCAAGGCAAAGCTTCTTTTAAGTAAGTACTCTACAGTCTCCTGGGGAGAGAGCAAGCGAAGACAGATATAGAACCCACATTTGGGCATCATAAGGGGACTGTTAAGATGGTTTGAAGAAAAAACTTGTTAATCTTCCAGTTGACTTATTTTTATTGGAACAGACCCTAATTTTGTCAGACGAGAACTGTGGTACTGTATGATTATGCTACAGCTGAAAAAGGTCTTCCTACCTATGGATAGAGTCTCTTTGGACTATTCTCTGCTTATTCCAAAATAAGGTCCAACAGCCCATTTTCTGTAATCAACAGAGCCTGGTAATGCTAATCCCATCATGTATGTCTCTCTGATCTGCAAGACAACTATCTCCATGATCAAATGCTGTAGAGGACAACATCATTCACGCACAGCAGCTTTTAGCCTACAGTATTTAAAAGCCCTCTTCAGCTATAGAAAGGCAACTCTCTTCTCTCATTTCATCATGACACACTGCAAAACAAGATACTATAGCATGACTAATGAATCCCTGAATTCCCATCTGCCAACACAAGTCAGTCAGTGTTTCACCTACTCGCCCCCAACTACTTCGCACTCCCAAGTGTCTGTAGAGCTCTGCACCTGATCCGCCTCAAAACGGGACGGCTGAGAATGGCAGAACACGCCACCCAGTCAAATCCTCCTGCCAGAGCACCAGACACTGTTGCTTGCTTATACTGTTATACAAAAGGCTACTTCTGATAGCTTTCTCTTCTCTTGTTCCACTGTCAAGTTGCATTGGCTATAAATCACAAAGACTGCAAAGAGTTCATTTTCATGTCCATGTCCTGTTATCAAGGTTTACCTTCAGGACTGCTGGAGTATGAGATAGTCACAGATCATTAGCTAGTATGTAATTTAATGATTTGCTTGCAAATTTTGTTTTCATTAGGTATCTCTTCTTTACAGTAAAACCCCCCAAAAAAAAAAAAAAAAAGCTTTTTTTCTGAAGCATTTCCTGCCAAATTTAAGGATGAAAAACAGAGCAATTAATTCAGATATGCTTAAAACAATGTAACTTCCAAAGTCCAAACTATTGAAAGGGGGAGACAGAGTGGGAGTGATGGAGCTCATTCTCCTCTGCCTGCTTCAGTTGTCACACAGTGATCTGTGATCCCAATAAGTCAAAATGATCCTCATTTCCTCTGTTCCCTCTCCCTTTTCCTCAGTCTGTCAGCAGTGAGTCCCCACCAAATCTGAAATCAAACACTGCTTCAATGACAGGCAGAACCCAGAGCACAGACACTCAGTAACGGCAGGATAAAAATCAACTCAAGGTACCAAGAAGGAGAATCTACAGCCATTTTGATGCAAGTTTGCTCCACCCAGTGAAAAGTGAAATGATAATCCATGTGCTGAGGTATCTTGCCCACTCTGCAGTTCTGCTGTGTGAGGGTATTTCTGTTCTGCCGAGAAGCAGCCATATGCTGTAAGCTGTCATGATCAGCAAAGGTATTACTGCATTAGCACCTACAAGGCTCAATTAGGGAGAAGTCTCCTGCTGTGCTAGCAATGTCAGAAAGGAAGAAAGCAGACTGCTGTCATCTTAGTCTGAATCCTCTGTTATACAGACAAGTTGCAGGAGATGAACAAAAAAAAACAGATGGGGAGGAATATCCCTTGACTAAAAGGATAAATTTGTAGTGAAATCAGGGCACATTTTATCAAAATCTGAGACTTTAATCAGATGTTCGAGATCATGGCCAACCTGATAGGGAAGGGGCTGTTTAGCTAAGCATTGCCTTCTGACAGGGAGATCTTTCCGCATGCACTTGGCACCCTTATGAACCACCAAAAGTGTGTGCAAAAAAAAAAAAAAAGGCACAATGAAAGTCAGCATAATTGTTTGAGTAAGAATTCAAATCCAGATGGTGTCAGAATACCTTGTTTCACAGGACCACAGAATATCCTGAGTTGGAAAGGACCCACAAAAATCATCAAGAGCAACTCTTAGTTCTGCCCGGGACCATCCCCAAGAGTCACACCATGTGCCTGAGGGTATCATTCAAATGCTTCTTGAACTCTGTCACAGGTTGGTGCTGTGACCACTTCCCTGGGAAGCCTGTTCCAGTGCCCAACCACCCTCTGGGTGAAAAATCTTTTTCTAATATCCAACCCAAACCTTCCCTGACACAGCTTCAGGCCATTCCCTCAAGTCCTGTCACTGGTCACCACAGAGATGAGATCACTGCCTGCCTCTCCTCTACCCCTCACAAGGAAGATGAAACTGCAGTGAGGTCTCCCCTCAGTCTCCTCTTCTCCAGGCTGAACACACCAAGGGCCTTCAGCTGCTCCTCGTACGGTTTCCCCTCAAAGCCCCTCACCATGCATAAAAAAGGTTCACATGCATAAAAACCATGCATCATTCACATGCATTAAAAAGGAAACACTATTTAATCAATTTTTGAGCTTTTAGTAACAGTCCAGCATCAGGTTAGCTAAGAGCAGTCAAAAGCTGGCATTTTACCACCATAAATCCCACTAGCGTACGCACAAGATACTGAAATTAGGAAAAGGGTTGGTTTTTTCCACTTGTCACTTCTTGTTCACCAGGATGCAAAGGTCAATGTGGCTCAAATAAGTAGTGACTACTCCATCTTGGCAGAAAAAAAGTCAGTGAGAATACACTAGTCATACTGTCATGAAGATGCAAAGGACAAGGGAAAGACAATGGCACTCATTCATTTTTTAAAATGACGTGTTGCAGCAAGATTTTGGGCAGCGCTTCCCTTAACAGAGTGCAGCAAATATGACTGAATAACCATCCCCCCTTCTTTCACTTGATTTTCCAAACAGAACAAACAACGAATGTCAGACAGCATCACTTAACCTCCAAAACCTGTTTCAAGAGCACCTGGTTATAGAGAATAATGCCTGGACTCTCAATGTCTGATGCATCATAACCAAATCTGTCACAAAAAGAGAAAATATTCTTCCTATGAAGCTGGGAACAATTTGTTTCCATAGCAGCAAGGACAGTGATGAGCAACTGTGGCAAACAGCATGAGAATTATTAGGAGCACAACGTGAATCAGGTGATTTACATACAACATAAATAGTGCAGGAGGTGACAAGAACAAGCAATAGCCTTTGAAGTATATGAGAATGATAAGCCAATCATCAGATCTAGACTTGTCTCTTTCCCTTTCATCCCTGCACAGAGTCAGGGGAAAACTGTCACTGCAGATGGATAAACAGCCCTGGAGGAGATACGATGGCACCTCTGAATCATAATCTCAAAGCACACTTGCAACAGCCAGTCTCTGCATGACAAAAGCACCAATTAAAATTTTTTTAAAAGTCAGGTGTAAACTTTGCTTAATCTACACTCTGCAACACTGTTGACTGTTACCTGGAACAGTCTGACAACCACTATATTACTGTTTGTGGAAGCTGTGCATCTAAAGCAACCTCCATTCAAAACTGCTTTTCATCAGTGAAACAAGTGTTGTCCATCATCAGCTTTGAGGGGACTGACAACTGAATTCAATGCAACACAAACGCATGAGGAGAACTCAAGTCAGGCTCCTAATCATCTGTCCTGAGCACAGAATTTCACACTCTCCCTCCCCCATTTGTCCATAAATGCCCTATCTTATTAGAGGATCCCACCTCAGTATTGTTGGGTTCAGCTCTTTTAAGACCTTGAACTAGAATTTGGATTCAAAACCAACCGAACTAGACACATCCACTGTCACCCAGCTGCAACGTTTCTGAAACAGGACACTTGCTAAAAATCCCCAAATTCTGCAACACTTAAAGTACAAAAAGTTACACATCAGCTAAACATTTCTACACTGTGATAGAAAACGAAACTCCCTGTAAAGTTTTTCTACATGAATTCACTTCATTTTGTTTATCATTAGTGCTGAAAATTGCTAGCAGGCACATTTTGAGAGCAGTATTGCTAAAGCCATTATGACAATGCAACCTTGAAGGCACCTTCAAGACTGAGTAGCATCCTGGCTATGCTAGGGCTAATCCACTTAAGAAAATCAAGATGAAATTCCTCACTTGACATTTCTGAGAACAAAGTGACAAAGTTTCAACAAAGGTGTCATTGAAGGTACTCTGTATAAGTTAACTCAGAAAGTTTTCACAGAGATTATATGAAGTCTGCAGTGCAGATTGTACCCATACACCTAACTGAAAAAATTAGGTGGAGCAACAAAACGTTCTGCTGTCCCTCTCAGGACCCTCAACTCCACATTACACACCAAGAAAAATCCCCTCAACTAATGAGCATTGTGCCAGAGACGAGCTTTGAAAGAAGTTAGACTTGATATCTTCCTGTTTGGGGAATTACTTTTTGCAGCCATCAACTAGTCTTGAAATAATAGCATGGGAAGATAACCACTACGAGGGCGCATCCATCCCCTGGGAAATAAATATGTCCATATGTATACACAGAGAAAAAATATCTATAGCATGATGTTTGTGGGAACAGGGGAAGAGGAATTTCATGTTGCTTAAAAACCTAAATAATGATGCCCAGCTGTGTCAGAGCAATAGCTTGGTATTCTGACTCAGACATGACAAAAGCAGATGTTAGAAAGATCATGTGAGTCTGGCCATTTTTTGCATCTCTTTCCCCTTATACTCCCTGAAGATTTGGAATTGCTGTATTAAAGCTGCTAATCGGTACTTGGAACTTAGCACCAAAATTTTCCCTAAAATTCTGAATCCTTTCCTACTTTAAATTACAGCCTTGCAGAATTAACCCTCACTGTGACAGATCCTGCAGAGCTTGATCAGCAGCAGTGCGCAAATTTCAGCAATACAAAAAAGCCTCAAAACAAGACACAGGAAGCGATCTGCAACTCATTCATATCTATAATGAATTTTCGTTTTGTTATGTGTGTCCTCCAAAGGGAAAAGAATCCTTCTTTAAGTTAATTCATTTCCTATTTGCTCATTTGGAAGTACGTGAAGTCGAATTCTATTAAAAATTACTGAAGCCAAGCCAACATGCACTGGGGATCCTGGCAGAAGAAAGTAGGTGTATTTTTTTTTTTCCTTTCTAAATGGCATGAAGGCCCTTTCCAGGAAAGAATATTTTTACATTTCATTGCCCTATTTTGACCCACCATTTTTGTACTTGTTCTTCCTGAGTTCACACTGTTAGGCCGCATTTCATTGCTTCCACAGCACTACAAAGAACCAAGGGGCTGCCACCACAGCATCACACAAAGTCAAGCTCAGCCACCTGAGTTTGCTGCAGCTCTGAAGCAGCTGCTACCACCATACTTAGCCACAGTCAAGAGCCAACAACAAACCTCAGGCCTTGTTCTCTTGAACACATTTGCATAAAGCAAGGCTGTTGATTTCCATGCAAAAAATCCACATATTGAAGTCAATTTCCCACCCTCGTAGTCCATGGAGAAGGCTGCCCACACAGCATGCAAGCTGTTTAAAAGCTTATCCCCGCACCAGTTTGGTTTACTGTCCAGCCAGGAAATACTTCTGCCTCCTCCTGTTCAAAAGACATCAGTGTTATTCAAGTGTTGCAAGAGAAGCCATTATTCTGTCTGAAAGCAAAAAAAAGGTCACCCTTTGAGTCTACAAACTGCAGGAAGCCTTTGGGGTAAGAAGAAAAGCCTAGGGGAAAAAAACAAAACAGCAAGTACCTAAAGGGTATAGTTACCCTTTGATCCATGGAGAAAGATCTTGCTAGGGACTGGATCCTGTTTAAAGGGTTGCATAAGCAAGCTGGGATCTTTTTTTAAGCTCAATATGGAAGCATTACGGTGCTACTGCAGTGCCACCAGACTACAACAAGGAAGTGGCATGTAACATTGACTTCAAAGAAAGCGCTTCTGGTGGCAAGTGCTAGCTGAGTTTTGGTGCACCTGGCAAGCCCAAGGAGGCAGGATCTCAAACACTGAAATCTCAAACACTTAAATACAAGTGTATAAAGCACTGCCTGCATTAGCATAACATAGCATATTTGCTCCAGATCAAGGGTACCCCCACACCCACTGGTGATGCCCTCCTTCAAAGCCTGCCTGTATAGACTCGGGCTAAAAGGTAAGCACAGAAGCAGCCAGAAGGAGTTGAAGGATCACTTGAACTTATCGGGGAAAGCTCCCTGGCTGCTCCTAGGCCAACAATGCCCATGTGGTCAAAATGGGCTGGATTAAATTGAAGCACATCAGTCAAGAGCCCAGTCCCTTCAGGCGCTCTTGAAGGCCAACACTGTCAAAGCACATCTGATACCCACTGCTCTCTCCAAAGGACTCTTCTATGAGCTCCCTCCTGCCACCCCACACAGTTAGTTAGAGAGAGTCTCCTCAGCTACATGGCTAAAGTTAGCTGGTAACATGGAAACGCGTTCTCACTACCCACATCTCCAGATGTCAGATTAATTTAAGCATATTTAACCATATTCAAAATCTATGCATTGCCAAGAAAACAAGTACACTAATTTGTGCCCGTGAGAAATTCAAGTGACAAATCCAGAAGCAACGCAGAAGTGATAAACAGGTTAGACAGTGGAAATAATCATGCATTTAGCCTTGGCTGTAATTTGTCAATACAAGGCTTTTAGCAGGCAAAAAGCATTTGCACAGAGACCTAGAAAATGAAGCACTGCCAAAGAGATCAGCTGCTAGAAGCAACACTGCCATCTCATGATTTTCTTTCAAGTCTCATGACATTCGGCACTTTTATCAGGGCTTCAGCTTCTCAGCTGTTAAACCTGAGCTGTAAGTTGTTTAAAAAAATACACAACCAAAACCAAATTTTCTAGCCTCCATTTTTTTCAGATAAAAAGCCTAAATATGTAACCATTAACAGTTCCCCAACAGGCAAAATTGATGAACTCCAAGCACACCATTCAAAAACAAACCATGTGCTTTTGGGTCACGACTTTCCAACAGCCTGACTTTCCACATCAGACCACCACCCCCATGAGCTAGGTAAGTGTAGCAGGTCAGTTGACAGATCGGTTTCAGAAGCTCAGACTCTGCTCTACCAGCTCAAGAGCTCCAATTTAGGGCATCCAAGGGGAAAACCAAGCAAACTGAAAGATAAGAGCCCACACAATCCTAACATGACACTTGCCAGATGGGACCAGAACATCCGAGAGCTTGGTAACTTTTCTAGTTCCAAACACACCTGATAGACAAACCACCCAGAATTCATGATTTACTGGCAAAAGGGCTTTACAAACAGGCAGTGGTTTGATGTTCACAAGCAGGTGAAGAGTAATTTAAACCTGATGCAAGAGGTCTTTAACTATTCAGAGAAAAGCCTTGCTCTTCAGCTGAAAAGGATGGAGACACAATCTAGACATCAACTCCTCTACATGGTGTTTCTTGCCCTGGCACCAGCTTCTCCCCACCCTGCTCTCCCTGGCATGCAAACCTGCTGAGATGCTTTCTCTGGCCTAGCAGTAGCAGGGAATAGCCCTGTCCTCACATCAGTTTGAAACATCCTCTCTGAGATGAACATGCTCAAGGCCTCTTTTAATTTTATCCATTTTATTTCACCCATGACAGCTAGAAGACTTCTAAGTAGGTCTAACAACCTGTGGCATTGAATTATTTTGGAATGGCAGGAACAGGTAAAGCCAGATTGCAGATACTCCTGATCCAAAGCAAGCAAGCCTTGCCAAGGAGCACAGGGGGCAGAGCACCCCAACTCCCCCAGCTGCCCCACCCAATCTGCAGCTGCAACCCAGCACCAAAGCTGGCAGGAGGTGCTTTGAGCCTCAAGACAAGTTTCTCCCAGGCCACATCTGCTCTTGGAGGTAATGCACAGCAGAGGGACACATGCAGCTTTGAGAGCTGTACTCGTGGTGGTAGGTCTTGATTCAAAGGGGCACAATAGTAAATGCACTAAAAGGGCTTTTTTCAGCTCCTCCCCATAACTCCACTTAACAAGGAGAGATTTTTCTGGACTATTATGTTTTCGAAGGAGCAAACTAGAACAGCTAGGTTTGTCATTTCTTTCCTTTGCAGAGGAACACCAGTAGAGGCCACCACAAACTCAACTGAACAGGTTTTCAGTCACAGGCAGGTGTGTGGGTTCACTCACATCAAGAGGAAAAGAGACTGGACACAGGATCAGGGCTTCAACCATGTCTTGATCAGTGTTTGAACAAGACATCAAAGCAAGGCTCATCACTAGGAGCCATAAGAAGCTCTTCATGTATTATTCAGTTTTGTTTTAATTCCTCTCTTCTTCAGTCTGAAGCTCATTATTACATTCAGAAGAGCACAAATGAAAAACCAGTAAATAATATGACAGTATTTACCAGGCATAATGCAAAGTGCTGTGGCATTCAGCAAGGAGAAATCACAGTGAATCTTTACCAACAGGGTGGGGTTAAGCTGTCATCCCTACGTCCTCTTGCAGTTTAAAATAAAGCCTCATCTACTGATGTCAAATCCCATTTCTCCTAGGAGGAACTAATACAGGCCAGCTGTTTTTCCTCTGTTTTCTCCCCAGATCAGTCATCACCTCAAATTCTTATACATAAAATGGCCCCATCCTTATGCCCACTCCTTTTTTAGAAACTGGCTGAACAAAGCCCGCAAAAAGCCATGGAAAAAGTCACATCTGTACCACCAAACAACGTGGCTTCAATTTAACAGTTATAAAATGCCACTGCACTAACAAATGCAAACCTGCCCAGCTCAAGCCAAGACTTGTCTCAGAGCTTATATACACCAATGTAACCTCCAGCTGATTAAGCTCTTGCTTAATCCAAAAGCTTTTAATTAAAAAGCCATTTTTTTATTTCCTGAGGAGGAAGACTTTCAGGCAACATCTAGAACTTCTGCAAGCAGACAGCACAGTTCACCCTGTTAACACTTTTAAAAGAAACCATAAAACCACAAACCCTCAAGTCTGGGTGTCCAACACTGCTTCTGGATCTTGGATGGGGACACTTACCAGAATCAGCAGGCCTTTTTGAACCACAACAGCAGAAAGGCCTCTCTTTGCCCTTTAACACTCTATAAAGATTACAAGAGCAGCTTCAAGTAAGGCCAGATTAGAATCCTCATTCTGGCTCAAGCAGAGGGGTGTTTCATTGCAGATGTTGTGGAGATTGCCCCAGGCATGAAAAGGTGCTTGGGTATGGGCTGGGTGGACATCAGAGTCACAAAACCCAGCTGTGGCAAAGCAAGCCCACCTTTCCAATTCAGCTACAGGCAGTGCTTGGACTGGATAGACAAGAATAAATGATCAGCTGTGGTGAACCTACTGCTCCCAGCTGTTTCTAAGTAATTCTTCACTGTCTAGTTATGTGTTATTGAGCACTATGGCTTACTAACTGAGCATCACAAATTAATGCCATGTAAATCAAGGTTAGAATGATCAATAGGAAGAAAGCGTACACATGCTTTTTTCCAACTGCTGATGTTATGTATTTGCTACTGAACACATATGTGGGTTCACAGATATCTTTATTTTTTAGACTCAGATCGGCCTCCATCTGTCATTAGATCAATAGTCTATAAAGAAAAGAAAGAAGCATGACAAAAGATTTTGAACACCTGAAGGGTTTCTGCAAAGAGGATCAGAGCGTAACATCCTCCCTATTCACCAGGGACAGACAACACAGTTGGTTTAAAATGATGATAAAAAGAAATTTAGACTGGTTATTAGGAAACTGTGAGGAGGCAGTGATTGAGGGATGAGAAGTAATGAAAAAAAACCAAAAAATGCCTGGCCCAGGTGTAAGGCCCAGCATAGGTCACCTAGACATGCACACAGTGTCAGTCCTTGGAGGTTTTTCAGAACAGGTGACACAAAGGTGTGCTTGGAATTGCAGAGACTGCAAGGAACAGAATCAAGAGAGAACCAAGGGGATGAAGATATCAGTGTGTTTTCTTCCAGTGTCATGATTACCAGATTTAATTCACGTTTTTTGTCTTACAAGTGCTTTCATCAACAGCCATGTATCTATTAGAGAGCTGACAGGACATTACCACTTAGAGCAAATGCATTCAGCAGAAGTGAATGTCAATTTAAGACTTTTTAAAAGTCCTGAAGAGAGGAGGAGAAGCTCTTAGCCTCAACAATTCACCCAGCCCCATCCTGTGACTTGAACAACACCTCCCACTTTTCAACACAAAGCAAAGAACCATGCAAAGGGATTTGACAGATTTTTAGGAGTAGGGATATTGCAATTTTCTTTTTGATCCAAAGAGTGAGAGGGAATAAAGTGGGGATTTTTGCACCAGTTTCAGCTGCCCAGTTATCTTTTACTGGATGGTATATGACAGAAAAGGGTATTTCGTTGTTCAGCCATAAAGATAATATTTTGAAAGCATGACAATGATTTCTCATTAGGTCAGTAAAAGAAGGTGGATCATGCTGAGGTTTTTATTGACTCAAGGATAGTACAACTGTGCTCTTTTCTTCCCTCTTCATGCTCATAAATATTAATCCTTTAAAATGAAATTTTGTAGAAGTTGCTTTTCTTTGTTTAACTGTGTAGTTAAATAAATGGTACTGTAATGCTCTGGATAATGCATAACAGCTTTTATCCACAGATTTTTGGCATCTCTGTCCTTAAAACTGTCATAGAAAGCAATAGAAAATTTAAAAATAAGACCAGGAATTTCTGAAAATCTTTTATAGTTCATTAGTGACCAGATCTTTCCAGTATCTCCTTTGATTTATGCAATTGTTTCCATACATTGGTATTGGCTGCACTCCACAAATATAACTATTCGACATATGTATTTGCTCTGTTTGGTCATCAGCTTCTTAGAAGCAATTTTTCCATTTAGGAAAAGTCCAGTTATGAACCTATAACACAATAACCTTAACCACATAACAATGGTAATTTTCAATGACAGTTTGCTTAAACACCATCAGATATATTTTAGACAAAATTTTACAAGAAGTTAAAATCCAGTATCGATGGTTCAAAACACTCAATAGCTCTCTTCAATGTCAGAAAACACTCCAATAAGTGTCTATGCAAACACTGCAAAAATCAGTACAGCTTTTAATCCAGTAACATGGAATAATAATTTCAAATATTTTATGTGTGCCTATGAAATCAGTTACATCACACAATTGCAGTCATAGATGAAAGTCGTTGTAGAGTTGGGTAATTCTACAGTGACACACAAAGGATCAAGGTGCACCACTCCCTGGTTTCTCCCTCTCCTGGCTAGCTAATGTGCTTAGCGAGAGAATGGTGGCACTGAGAGCTAAGGCACTGACAACTCTGATATAGAGGATCACAGTCCTGTTACTACAGATCCCTCATACACCGAGAATACACAAGTAAGAAGGCAATTAACAGGGCAAACAACCTCTCACCTCTCAATCAAATTTACTGACTCCCCAACAGCCCTGTAGTGGGCATCCTGTTTGGTTTTGGTTTTAATCTTTTTAACAGAAACACAAGAGTCACTGATCATCCAAAGTCACAGAAAATAAAAAAAAAAACCCTTAGCTTAAACACAATACTTTTTCAAGCTGGGGAAAATTACTAACATTTGTTGTACTGTTTATTCTGGCTTCTTAAAATGATGATCTGACCCTTGAGCAGAGATAGTAACCAACAAACCAATTAGCTTGACTAGCTAATGTATAGCTAAAATTTAATCAACCTTTTAAAATAAATGTTTGCTATTTCAAGGTGAAAATGGAAAATTGTCATGTTGTCTGATGCCACTTCCATCTTCCCCCTGTGGCTGCCCAGTCTCTGCATTATGCAAAGATCACACAGTCAACCATAAATTCTCATAAAATGGCCTGACATTAAGTAATTCTTAAACAACAGGCACTCATGCTAGATCTTCCATTAATGAAGTATTCAGAAGATGCTGGCCATTGGCAAAAAACAGTAACAGCCTATAAGACTAGATCATAAGGGCAGAGGAGAGGACAAATGTATATTAAATGAGAGCTGAAACTTAAACTCATTGCAGAGTCTTCACAGCAGGACATTACAAAAAGTTGTGTATGACATTAAAGGGTCACATACAGCTGTTAAGAGTTATAGGAACACATTCCCACTGATATTTAGTATCTATTTAAAATTTGACTTGCACCTTTTCACCTAAAGAGTTGTGACAAATCACAGAAAAATTAAGTTTCCCTGTGAAGTTTGGCAGCAGTTTGAAAGATCAGTTGCCTATCAGGACCTTCTCAAGTAACTCTGATAATAAGCATGAAAAGTCTTTTTCATGCCAGGGATTTCTCTCCCAGTTATGTGCCCGTACTTCCCTGAAGGGGGTGCAGGAGAAATGGGGGAAGAAACAGGTCCATACACACCCAACAAAGATGTGTTAAGAACCATGCAGATTTAGCCAGAGTGATTTGGAAGGGATCTCTGGAGGTGAATGAGTCCAATTTCTTGTTTATAAAGGGATAGTTTTGAAGTTAGACTAGGCTATTCAAGGCTTTGACCAGCTGAGTTTTGAAAATATTGAAGGTCAGAGTTTCCACAACCTCTCTGAATGACTTCTAGCACTTAACCACTCCCAGTACAATTTTTTCTCTTTATGTCCAATAAAAAAAAATTCTCTTATTGTAACAAGTGATGACTGCCCTGTGTCTCTGTGGTGTGCACATATGAGAAGTATTTATCCTGTCCTCCTTCTGTGCACATATGAGAAGTATTTATCCGCACTTTCTCTGTACACTTCCATTTTGATCTGGAGATCAGACTCGCCCCTCAACACGCCAGTCTTCTTTTCTCCTCTGATTCCTTTCTCATATGCTCCAGTCCCCTAAATATTTCCCTGGATTTCTGCTGGACTTCCCTCTCTGATCTCACAATCCAATATAAAGTAGTTACAAAGAAGTGACAGATCAAGAAGCAACAAGTCATTATTAATCTTCTTTGAGCATTTTAGTGGGTTTTACACTGACAGAACAGAGAAGCACCAAAAATCCTTCTTGGAACAAGCAATGATCATAACAAAGTACCTCAAAAGGCTAGCCCTTCTTTTCCTGCAGCCATGATGTTTGTCAACAATTTCAGTCTTGTTGACCTTTCACTAAGAGCCATCACACTTGTGAAAAGTTCTACTACAACAGAAAAAAAAGAGTAAATCTAATTGCACTGTAAAAACAACCAAGATCAATCGAAACAGCATTCGGATAAATATGAAACTTGCTGCACATGAAGAGTTTACTTCTTTTAATTATGAGCTGTAACAGACACCTAGGAAGTTCAAGAGGGATTTTCACAACTTTTTCCAGCATTTCATGATAAAACAGAAGGATTACAATATTAGATAAATACACTGACAATGTGGAAGAGGTTTTTTCTCTGTGTGTGTATATGTGCCTGTGCATGAGTGTGCACTAAAGCATTTTCACTGGCTTACAGGAAGGAAAATCCAAAGAAATCTGTGTTCTGACTGATTTTACAGGAGTAGTAGTCTCCTGCAAACAAATACAATTTAACTGTCCAAGCCCCAACTCAGCTCCACAAAGCCATTTGAGAAACAGCATTCTGCCTCCCACCCAATAAACAAAATGTAACTTTCCACATTGGTGTAGAATTCTTTCAGCTCAAAAGCAAAGCAAAGCAAACCAGAACCTTCTCAGAAAGTACTTCGCTTCACATAAGGTACCTCCCCATCCAGAGTCTGCAAAAATCGTGAGACTTCAAAACTGACTTGTGTCAAATAAAAAGCATATAGTAGTCATTTACAGTTTTTTAAGAGTAAAATACTTTTGAGTGATTTATTTACTAAGTGCATTTTAATGATTTTAGGTTAGCAGTCTGCTAACTTAGCTAAATTAAGTTGGCAAAGACAGAAAATAAGCAAGTGTATAATATCACAGCGAATGCACTCATTTTGTTTTGAGGTGGGGGGAAAAATCTGCACAACAGAAATAACTTCCACACTGGTAGAGAGGTTGTCAAGAGATCCCTGTGCACAGTGATATGTGTCCAGAGAGGAATTCAAACATGTAGCTTCCACCATATACTGCCTGATCAGGTTTGCTCATAAGGATACAAAGCAAACACATCTGTGTTTCGCCCTCAAGTATCCATCTTCCCCATGGTACAACCAATAAACAGGTAGATGGCTTCCTCTTTGCCAGAACTGGATGAGGTATTTCTCAGAGTCATTTTAGAAAGCAGAATAGAATGGAGAGTTTTTAGATAAGACTATAGATAATTGCAACAAGCTCTCCTCCTGCAGACCAAACAAAAAGCAGCAATACTGTGCAACAATTCAGGCCAGGTGACAAATACCAAGTTATCATCACCCACACTTCCCATGGTCTGTCTAACACTTAGCACCAGTTTTGACTGGTCCTGGAAACACCACTTTTTTGTGCATATCCCAAAAACTACTAAAGCAGCAAACAGGGAAACAGATTGCACCAGCTGGTTCTAGCCATGAGGCAGGTAGGAAATTGCTCGGGCGGGGAGGTGGGACAAAAAGCATTCTCAACCACTAAACTGAGAACTGAAGAAGGAGACAAAGTCCAGCAAGTCACTGTAAAAGACACTGTACTTTAAAAAAACCCAGAACATTTACACCACCATAATACAGATAACTATATGTTCAAGTTCTTTGCTCAAATGTAATGAATGATACTTCTCTCTTACAATGATTTATAATCAAATTTGTATGAATTGATCATTAGTAATGAAAAAAAAATAGACTGATCCTCTTAGAAACTGAAAATGGTAAAAGAGGTACAGCCTTAAGATCTTCACTCAGAGGAGATGCAAGAGGCAAAGAGACTATGAACGACAAGGTCAAAAACTGCACAAAGATGGAACTGTGGCAAAAAGGCACTCTCCATTTCTCCTTCTCCCCTTATTACTTAGAGAGAAATACAAAGATCCAGGTCAGCAAGGGAAAATAAGTACTTTCATACTTCACTTAATAAATAATAAGTTTATTATTGTAAGTCTTGAAAATGGAACTTTGCTGAATTTAAGCATTACTGAGATGGATGCCAAATCAGTAATTATCTTTGCACACACTCCACTCTGGAAAAAGGCCTTATTAATCAAAACACATTCAAATGCAGTTCTAAAGGAAAAAAAAAATCTAATTTTGCCTGCCCAGAATCAATTTCTGGCTCTCCCAGACAGTGAAAGTTCCTTTTCTTAGCTTTATTTTAAGAGTACTGAAACAGATTACAAAAACATTCCTCAAGTGCAGGACAGAGAAGTTGCTGGTACTCATCTGCAAGAGTTCAATTTTTCATTCTTCTCAACTTCTACAACTGCCAAAAGGTATGCAATTAAATTTTTTATTTCAGTTTATTGCTTTAATTATACAATCTGTATCTTCAGTTTACGTAATGATTATATACTTAGCAAGAAGATTTGAAGACTAACAGAGAAGTTGTAGGATGTCAGACTTTGGGCAAGTGGCAGAAGAAGGGGAAGAAACATATCAGGATACAGAGTATTTCCATAAATCATTTTCACAAAGCAGTCACAAAGAACGCATTTATCTGAGACTAAGTAATTTAGTGCTGTGTCGTTCTGCTTTCCAGACACAAATTAAACTCTAGCACAGAAAAGAATGTATGAAACCTATTCCAAAATGACCAGATGTGCACACTCAAACACCATGCACATCACTCTGGTGAACAGCTGGAGCCAAGTTTTGACAAGGACAACACTGCATTTTAGTAGTGACAGACAATATCATGTGAATTATAACCAAGTGATATGCTTCAGCCAACGCTCAACAAACAAAAAGCTGGGGACATTACAGAAATCTTTTCAATAGCCAGGGAACATTAACGCTAAATTCAACGGGAAAAATCAGCACAGACCACTTACAAAACCACACAGATTGAACAGCGAGGGAGCAAAAAATCCTAAAAATTACGATTTAGATGAAATGACAAATGCACTTCTGACACACACCCCCCAGTCATCCTCCCTTTCCAATCCTTTTGTCCCACATTGTGCTGTAGTCTCAGAGCACGCAAAATGAGTTTCTTTTTAATGAAACAAAGCTAAAACCTGTGCTCCAAGAGTACACAACGTGCCCCAGCCAGAACTAGTATGACGTGACCCTCCACACTACAGTACCATGTTCAGCAAGGACACTGGGACCTTACACACAGTGGTTTCACCCTGCAGGGCCAACTATAAGGAGCCACACTCCTTGCCTGTGCAGGACATGGCCTTAAACACTTCCAGGGATGGGACAGCCACAACTTCTCTGGACAACCTGTTCCAGTGCCTCACCACCCTCACAGTAATGAATTTCTTCCTAATATCCAATCTAAACCTACTCTCTTCAGTTTGAGGACATTCTCCCCTGTCCTGTCACTACATGCTCTTGTAAAAAACCCCCTCTCCATCTTTCCTGTAGGCTCCCTTCAGGTACTGGAAGCTGCAAATTAGGTCACCCATAAGCCTTCTCTTTCCAAAGCTGAACAAAGCCAGTTCCCTCAGCCTTTCTTCATAGGAGAGGTGCTCCATTCCTCTAATCAACTTGGTGGCCCTTCTATCTGAATAAGCTCTCTAGAATCTCAGAAGTTGTGCTACAGCCTATTCAACACCACCATTTTAACATCATTCAATTGTTTTACTTGTTCCTGAAGTCTGCTCTGTCAAATCTGAACACAATTTAAAGGGAGAACTACAGAAACTACTACAAATAAAAAATAATAATAAATAAA
>VWZG01002661.1:0-20696 GCA_013396735.1 Grallaria varia
AGGTTCATCTGCCAGAGCCTAGCTAGTTTGGAGAGTGGCAGAGAAGTCCTCAGGATGTAGGTTTAGTTAGAGTGTCCTTCTCTTAGATGGATGGCCTTAGAGGGCTAAGCGAGCTCCATCTGCCCGGGTTTGGAGTTAGAGTTGTTCTTCTCCTAGGATGGTTGCTGGGAGGCTGGCGAGCCCATCCTGCCCGTGGACACACTTTGTCTGACCCTTCAGTTGAGATCTGACTAGCATGGGAGACCCTACCAGAGGTACAACCACCCCCAGCATAGCTCACAGCCTCATAAGGGCACGCAACCTTCTCCCCCACGACAAGGAGGTGTCTGTGGAGAAGAATAAAAAACAATCCTCAAACATTTCTTTCTGTAGTCAGTATTGGGCCAGTTATTAGACATTCTACACTGCAAGTCTCACTATCAAAGTAGCAATTTCCCCCATTTCCCTCTCCAAGTATTTTAATTGGGTAAGAAACAAAATAAGTGACCAGCCTCCACCCCATTTCAGTATCATGTTCACAGCAGCTCACTGTTCTCCCCATACCTCTACATTCTTAATTCTGGTGCATTAACCTTGCATACATAATATTCAGATACTTAGTCCCTCTTGTGCCCTGACACTGACTGTACAAGTTGAAGCAACAACAAAGGACCTATGCATTAGTTCTGCAAGGTAATCTCACATGCTACCATGTTTCTGGCCCTAAACAGCAGCACAAGAAAGGAACTTGAATGCAAGATCTAACTTTTACTTTTCCAAGACTTTACCCCTACTCCAGTCCTCAGGCCACTTCTAGCAGACTTTGACCTTCCTCACTGGAATCTCACAACATCATTGACCAGTATGTGGGAAATCAGTTTATTTGTGCTGGTTTAAAGGTAAATCAGTGGGAGGAATGAACCAAATTCCACAAAGATTACAGGTCAGAGTTACAATTTAATAAAAAGATTGCAATAAATACGAGGATACAGAGAAAAACTGGGTTTAACCCATAGGGACCAGAGGTATAACCCAGCACCCTGGGACATGAACAGTATGGTGTTCATTAGCCCCTGTGCTGAATGCCACATGGTACTCCTGAGTATAAAGTAAAATGAAAGGAAACTTGTTGGTGAGGATGATGGTTGCAGTCTTGTGGAGAGTGGCAGTCGCAGTTCTGTTGAGGTTCTGGTCGTCCTCTGAATCCAAGGAGTGGTACCAGAAGTCCCAAAACCTGAAGATTATATATGCTCAGGTTCAGGTGGGAATGCCCAAAACCTGAAGATTATATATGCTCAGGTTCAGGTGGGAATGCTCAGTACCTCCCCCAGAGTGGGGAGTTCCACAATGGGTGATGCATATTTTTGGAATCTTTGATGGTCCATTAGCAGAGATGACCCCTCAGGCTGGGTGTGAAGGTGCTGATGACACTCCAGAGGGGAGTTACCACAGCTGAGTCACTGGTGTAAAGACAAACACTCCCCTGCCTTGCAGCGTTCTTCAACACCCAGCTTGTAGCCTGAGGTGTCAGCTGTGCCCTGGGCAGCTGCTGCAAACAATCCATTATTAACAGTCCATCAGAAATGCCACAGAGGGTGTGGAATACACAGTTTTGGCTATACCCACATAGCAATAGACTGGTCCCAACACTCATAACTAGGACATTTCTTCATTCAGAATCCTTACCAGCCCCAGGGCTGGATCATATTTCTTTACTTCAGTCAGGTAGCACAGCCTTCAGCTCTGCAGGTCTCCTGTGGCAACAGCCAGTTTCAAAGACAGTCATAACTTCCCACAGAAATCAGCCTGCCTCCCCCTCAGCCCTTCTTTCCTTGCCATACTCTCAGAGGTACATGGAGCTACAGAGATTTGTGGCTTAAGCTCTAGAAGTGAACTGTGATTTTGATGATGTTAAAGCTGAGGGGGCTTCCACATTTTCCCCACTCTTCTTTGGTGGCACCTTCAAAAGAAAGGGGAAACTGAGCAACAGAGGAAGACTGCTGTTCCAACCAGCACACTGGTTTTCAGAAAGCAAGAGACAGGATAAAGCCCAAGAGAAAAGCAACTTCATAAGCCAAGCAAAGAAAAGCATGCAGAGAGATTCAAGTAAGCTGTCCAGCCTGGACAAATGGAAACACAGAAGAAGAGAACTGCCTCTCCAGTCAAGCCTCTAAACTATTCATTTTTAGGAAGGTCAAGTGGTGCACAAAGCTTCCCCTTCCCCAGCTCCAATTTTAAAAGCACAGAGGGAAGCAGTGACCATGCTGTAATAAAGCTGAAAATGGATAGGTCGCTTAAAGGAATTAAACTCATTCCATGTTAGTAGTTTCACAGCTACATATTTCCCCATCTGACACTAACCTTAAATCAAGCAGCACTTGTAGGAACAGAAGAGATTCAGAGAAGATGCTAGAGAAAAAAGCTTAGGAGCCTAAATAGCAGAGGCTTGACATGTTGCCTTTTCAGAGGAAAAATCTGCTCTCTGAGCTAACCTGCTCTGTAAAGGACTTATGTTTTACATCTCAGTTCATCCTTAAGATGTACTTCTGGAGCACTGAGTCACCTTACAGCATAACTATCTGCATTTAAAGTGGCATAAACCAGTACTGCTGTTGAAAGCAGTGGTTTCTCTGTCCCCAGAGAAAGGTGGTGCTTTTCCCCCCCATGCCTCACTCCCCCCTTTTCCTTATACCACCATAAGCACTCATACTATCAACACTGTAAGCCAGATCCACAAACTCTCCAAGGTAAAATTAAACAGGAAAAAAATGTTTGAGAGAATAAGAGTTGCTGTGAAGCAGAGACAAATGCAGCAGAGCTTACAGCGAGGCACAAGAATAATCTTAATCATCCACCATCTTAGAATAAGAGGAGCCTGAAGTAAAGTACTGTATAGCATATCAAATGAACCACCTGTATAAAAATGTTAAGCTAGGAGTTGACCATATTACTTAGAGAGGTAAAGGCTTGAGGACTTTGGCAATTGGAGCAATAGACTTTAAGTTTTCCACATCTACGTCCCCCACTATGCAGGTTGTGATTTTTCACCTTTTGCAGCCATGGTGACCTTGATGCCAGAAGGACTCACGATGACAAACCCACCAATTTCCCTCATAGGACCTTCTGGAGCTCCACAGCAACTGCCACAGCCCTCGACAACATGCGAGCTTAACCAGAAGATATAATTCAGAAACAGATCTAAGGTTGACTTGAAGACTTCAAAGGATTGAGAATCCACTGCACACTTGGGCAAGCTGTTACTGTGGTTGATCACCCTCAGTACTGAATTCTTCACTTATTACTGGTTTGAACTGAAATTACCACATAACTTTCCTTAAAAGCAACTACCTTGCAAAATATGAAGTATGTCACAACAGTTTTAATTAATAGGACAGAAATTACGTAATTATATTATACCTGACTGAATTTTCCTTAGGTAACAGGTTGGTTAACGTGCACGACGGTAGGTAATTTTTCAGTCTTTTCACAACACTGTTGGATGAGTATCAGATTAAACAGTTAATAGTAACTAGTGAAAGCAAACACAAATTGAATTTTTCATAGACTGCAGGGCTCCAGAGCAGAGTGTTAGAATGGTAATGAACCATAGCAAAGAAGAGCCCAGGCTTCTCCATCCCACCACCACCAAGACTGAGTTGGTTTCTGACAAAGTAGCCAGTTGTCCTTTAGGCCCAGACCCCACAGACTTGTCAGATATCTTAACCTTCATCAGCATTTTTGAAACTGTTGGTTTGTACTTATTCTATCAGCTTCTTTACCTTCTTGTTACACATAATTGTGGGAGTTTTTTAGCCAGCACTTCAATTTCTTACAAGAATAGTTTATTACAGAAGACAACTACACAGCTGGAGGTATTGGGGACATTATCAGTATCACTACCACCTCAAAGCCACAAGTATTTGTGTTTTTAAACAATAATATTTTCTTTTCACATAATTTTCACTCTTTCAGTTTTGCCGCTGAAGATGGTAGCTTACTTTTTTTCTTCCTTTTCCAATTAGGAGGAATGAATTGGGTAAACAAGTCACAATCTGTAGATGAAAGTGCTACAGTATCAGAGCTGTAGATCACATCTGCTTCTACAGACTGGAAAAAGCTTTTACGCCTGACTACCTTGCTCAAAAAAATAAGTCAGTTCCTCACAGCTACCAAAGCAGCACACGGCTATACTACAGACAACAGCCCCTCTGCTGCCTCAAGTATCTTTTTTTTTCTTTTTCAGTGTAGATTTTGAGGGCAGAAAGTACACTGAAACATTTGGGTTTAAAATAGGTAAATAAGACACTGCATGTGAAATTTCTGCTCAAACACCACCCCAGCCACACATGTATGTGGGTGTGCATACACACACCCTTCTCACACCCTTCCAAAGCACGTAGAGAATACATCATTACAAGACTCATTGCCTTTTTCCTCTTCTACTGTCTTATTCCTCTCCCTTTTACAGAGAGCATGTGGAATAAAGGAATATATTACTCAAAGCACAGGAGCTTAAGAAGATTCACAGTATAAAACAATAAGAGTCTCTATTCACTTTCTGACGTTAATTACTGAATTCTGCCCAAATTTCTCAGCTGTCTCATTGTCCTTCTTACACATACACTCACATATAATACTCAAATTAATTTTTACTTTATATGTTGCAGAAATGCAGCAAAACTCACTCTAAGATTAACATCCCAAAAGCTGTTGAGATGCTCTTGTACTTTTATTAGAAGAGCACATTTTAAAAGAAACTCAGTACCACAGCTTCTCTCTCCACATCTTATTACACTCTCACCTAGTCCTCAACAGGCTAAAGCAATCATGAATACTCCTTAAAAACAGAAAGTAAAATAAAAACTAAAACACAAAGTAAATGAAGTTATTCTTCATCACTAAGTAATAAAATCACAAATTTTAAATCATATGAAGGACTAGTTAGGAGAACCGACAGAGCTTTAAGATTGACACGTGGTACATGAACACCACGGAATATGCTGCAATTAACATTTCACCTAGCGAGCAAAATATTCTTATTACCCATGTAGAATTAAAACTACTAAGTGGAAAAGAAAGGAAAAGGTCAATTCTGATCGTATTCTTCAAGCCTATAGGCCAAAACTAGGCTAGAAATGGCAGGTAAATGAAAAACTCTGTGTTACAAAAACATGCAGGAACAACTTCTGCGCAGGCCACTGGAAGATTCATTCTCCTCCTTTACAGCAACCAAAATTTATTCAGATTGGGCAAGTCTTTGCACATACAAACCTTCCACAAAATCCTTTATTCCACGGGCTCTGATTATCCAAATGAGCGAGGCACAAATTTATTAAGTTACATTCTTGACAATTCATGTCTCAAAAATGAAGGCTTATCTAGCTACACAGTGTTTAAAAAAGGAGAGGGAAAAAATAGAAAAAAAAAAAGACATTTTCAAAGCAAAGAAACACAAATGCTCATCAGTACAAGTCCAGAATCTCTCTAGGCTGATCACTATATAAACAAGTGTTTTGTTGGGGGGCAGGGAAAATAAAAATCCGAAAAATCTTGGTCTTAACTGGAGTTGTTCAGAAGTGTTCACATGGAATCCAAGGGAGGAAACAACACAACCAAAAAAGGCAGTAACTCACTACATGGAGGACAGGAAGACAACACTGGCCAGAGCTGGGACATGCTCCCTGGAGGAGCCTGTAAGATGAGCAGCTTGGGCAACCGGACAAACACACAGCAGACAGGACAGCTTGTCTGCTTTGTTTCTACCAAAACTTTTAATGGAAAGGACACTAACCCGCAGAACATCTCTCCTGTCAGATTACTTGGACCAGAAATACTCAAAAACTTAAGAAGGCGCCAGAGTGGAGGAAAAGACAGATGAGAGGGAAAAGAAGGCTAAAGAGAAAACGATTTAGTGAAAATCAAAGTAGGCTGACACTTTCCATTCCCTACTGTTCAAAGAGTTTCTTTTCCAGTTCGGATCATAAAACTAAATAAAAGATAAGCATTGCGAAATAAGCACAAAGTGGTTAGATCACAATGGTAGTGGAAGTTTAACATTTCCATGTCAGCTGCCTGTCATCCTGTACTTGACAATGTTCCCAGCTTGCTACAAATTTGCTATGAAATTATCTTCTCCTTTTCCAGTGACATTGTCTGCTGTCCACGCTGTCTTTCACAAAATACTTCCCTTCTGTGCTGACCACAGCTGTCCATTGAGCAGGATACAGATACACCAAATAGTGTAATAAATCTGTTTTTTCCAGTATTTGATTTTGCTCCAAATATTTCCAGCATGACAAAACTAGGGGAAGGAGGGAAGAATAAGAACATCTATAAATTAAAAACAAACCAAAAAAATCCAGAGGCCATAAAGTAGCATCAATGTAAAGATCATCATCTCAGATGTAATTTGGAGACAAGAGAAAGGCTCTATTCTCCTTTCCCTTCTTTAAGTACAGGCATATTCATGAATTACTTGAACATGTGAATTTTCTTTAAAGCTTTACTTAAGCATTACGCCAAGGAGCTCAGATGAAATGGCAAAGCCAAGATTAAAGAGGTCGGTAAGTCTTTCGGTTGAAGAAAAACTATAAAGTATTTCCAAAGACAACATGTTATGTTAAGTGATTAAACCCAGGCTGTGAAACAAGTTGCTCAACCTGAGAACTCTACAGCAAGGGGCAGTACAAAAGACAGACATCAAGGAAACCAATTATTGAAAGCTTAAGCAAGAATAAAGTTAACCTCAGGAACTATAAATGATGTTTACATTAGCTTCATTCTCCCAATATTAAAGTCTTTAAGTTCCCTAAATAGGATGTGCATCACTGACTGACAGCTTCATTTGTTATTAAGTGCCTGGCTCTAAAGAGTATACTGCTTAATAGTAAAAAAAGTCTCATTGATGAAGATGTCTACTGTGCAGCAGTAACCCCTCTTCCCCCAGCAATCAATTAGACAGGAACTGAGAACATTTTCAGACAAACAGTCCTTCAAATCCGACTCGATATAAAAAGCAATTCACACTCTACTTTTATACTTACTTACTACTTTCTTTAGCTATTAGTATTTCCAAGGCACCCATCATATTAGTATTCCAGCACACAAACTTGGTGAACTAAGTGCAGACAGCACTACCACTCCTTCCCCATAAGGTATTTGGAAGGGGTCTTTTTACTGAACGGATTACAGCAACATACACGTGGCCATCCTAGCATGCTACTAAGAGCGAGCGTGATAACAGCTCCTACTCTCTATGCAAAATGTTACACCACTGTATCACATTTCCCTATTCAACAATTAAAACATAAACCCACAGGAAAGTTATTCATCTGACTCAATTTCTGTAAAATTAAGAGAATAAGACATTAAAAGTCTGAAACTTCGAATATTTCTGTGCAAGACAGTCAAAGAAAAAAGCAACCCCTGCCCCATCCCCTGCCAAACCTGGACATTTCTTGTCATCTATAAGCAAAAAGACGTTCCAGCAGACTTGCATGGAGACCACGGAGACGCATTCAGCACAGATCTCGAGAAACCTCGATTTCTTTTCTCACCTAACTATTCCATTTGCTGTTTCTGGAAGAAAGCCTTTGTCTGCAAGGGCAGGCACCATATAAGCTAAAAAGAAAACCCTAACAAAGAACAACAGTTTATGAATGAGCCACAAGTTACAGTCTGGCCAGATTCCTTGTCACTTTGTCTTGGATGGCACATCTCCCTTGATTGCTTGGACTAACAATGACTACTAATGCAAGAAGGTAGACAGCTTGTTACCCACCTTCTCGTCCTTCCTTTCCTGTGTAAAGTCAGAACTCTGTCCCCAGAGAGGGCCCCAGCTACTTTTGGTAGCTGAAAGCACACACTTCTCACCCACCCTAACACAGAAATTACAGTTTCCTGTTGAAAACAAGAAATGTCTTTCCTGAACCGGCTTTGAAAGAGTTTCCCCACAATACACCATACATACCCCTCAAAACAAACCAACAATGACAAGAAAAAGAACAATACAGCAACAAAAAACATCCAACAAACCAAAAAACCTCATAAACCAAATCCATCCCCACTCCTCTCTCTATCTTCCTTCTAGGAAAAGAAAAATCATTCTGGAAAATCACCAAAAAGGTCCAAAGAAGAGACTGCTGTTCACATCTGGAAAGTCTGTGGCACTCTTTTGCTAAAACCAAGCAGAAGTAATTACAGCTGCACTAACTCAAGACTCCTTTTATAGATAATTAACAGTCTACAACTGTAACAGCTTCTTCTAGAATGAATATGTAGAGGAAGAGATTAATCCATGTAATCATTTGCCTATTTCCCTACTCATAATGTTTAATTGCTGGTGTGATCATGTAAAGGTCTATTTGCGTCCAATGAGGAAATTGTAAGTCTATTGCACAGAGATTTATTAGATCTTTGCACCTTGAAAAAAAAGCTCTGATTGGTGAAATACCACAATTAACCATAAACTGAATTTACATAAGAAAGATGAACAGTGGCATGGTGCAAGAGAAGGCAGGAGTGAGGAGCAAGATGAAAGCTTCCTTCAACCATTAGAGGATCTCCCAACGCTCATTCACTCTAAGAAGCAGCAGAACAGATTAGGAAATACAGAGCTCTGGCAGCTCAACAACCCATTGGCATGGATGTTACCTTACCGCAGGAGTAAATACCTAGGAGGCCCTGCTTAAGCAAGGAGGCTGAACCAGACTGCCTCCAGAGGTTCCTTCCAACCTCAGCCATTCTGTGGTTCCAGCCCTGACACAACAATGTCATTTAGACACCAAAACAAGTAAGAAATCAAGATATGCAGTTTCCAACTCCAGCTTTGTTTACCGCACTTTACAACCATCTCTACTACAGCGAGGCCAGTAAGTTAGGAGTTCAAACTATTAAACTAACGTTCCTTTATTGTTACATCTCATTAGTAATAAAATCACAGCTTTATTCTACAAAGCTTTAATGGCCTCATTCATTACCACCAGGTGTCTTAATCCCCAAAGAGCAATGAACAAATACAGAGCATACTGAAGAGTTATAGAATAATTATACCACAAGTATCTTCTAAAGCAAGTTTATCCTTTAACTATGTTAGCTGAAAGAAAATGTTGCCCCTTGGAAGCCCATAGGGAGTAAAGCTGAGAGCAACTGAATGCAGGTTTTTGAAGTTGCCTGTGCCAACTTTTAGCTCAGTTCAACTAATAAACAGGATTGCCAAGATCTAGACTTAAAAAACATCTATCCCAACAATGTGATAAGATTCCAAATGTGTTGGAACTTAGTCTTCTGCAATACTGTTTGAGCAGGGTGTTTCTGACCACCTTAATATCTGAAAGTCATCTGTGCCATCTCTGTGGTGCTCCGTATTGCATTTAGAGAAGTCATACATATTAAGGATTTAGGACTTTTTGAAAGAAGTCCACTACAAACACATCTTAATTTATCTGATGTGCAATTTATAACTACACAGTGTCACTGTAAACAGCACATAATAATGTCTTGTCTTTTTTTTCCAGAGCGTACTCTGCCGGCAGTGTTTAAAAGGAATGGTATCTTTTTGTTATTCTTAGAGTGATGCATTTCAAATGGTACTTGATAAATTTGCCTTCATTAAGAAACAGTAACAAAAAGAGCAGTGTCTGAGAGCAAGACATCACAGTATCTGACCGAAGCAAAGAACAACTGCTATTTCAAATAATTTAGACTAAATATTAGACCTTTAGTTCTCCCATTTCAAGAGAAAGCCCTAGAAGTTTCATTCATTCTGCACGACTAGCTTTTCACAGCAGAACATTTTTATTTGGGAGGAATGGGACTGAAGAGGGAAGACGGAGATTGACCTGAGTATCATTGATCCAGTGATATGCAGCAGTATATCTTATTTGTAACCCATCCACAGCTGTACCAATATCCACAACACTTTTAGAGGTGACTTAGGTGGAAGTGTAGGTGTTTTTACAGCATCTGGCTCCTTCAACAACAGCAGTAGCACCTCTAGGGATATTAGGGCACATGAGGCAAGCTGTTACCTTCCTAGATGTTGGGATTCCCCCCGCACTTTTTCAAGCACTGATGCCAAGATTCTCACCCTCTTCAAAAAGCACAGAATTTGGATGTCTATGTACACAACACCTCAGCACAACGATAAGGCTGTAGAGAAATCACAGTCAGCCATAAAGGCAACAGGTTTCTGGACTTTGCAAACCTGATAGGTACTTTGTCCTGCCACCCCATTCTATCATTCAAGGTACTAACTCAGTCTGAGCAATACAAAGGTCACACTGGGATGAGTAAGTTAGTAATTTAATAAAGCAGTACTTGAATAGAGCATTCTGTAACTTATAAACCAAGTCTTTCAAGTTTCCTGGTTTCCCCCTCCAATCAGTCATAAAGATACCTGATACTTGTCAATGATTCTGTACACCCAACCCTTTCGACAGATCAAAATGACTTACTGCAACTCTTCGGTAGCCTCTGTACAGCACTCCAGACATTGAAAAGGAGCAACAAAGTTATCAATTTCCATCTTGAAGAAAATCTATGAAGAGGCTACGGCATTGCCAGGAGTGTGTGCATGTCAGGAAATGAATCTTATGATAGAAGCCTGCAAGTATCAGCCATGTCAGTCTCTCCCAGAAGGCTTAGAAGGCAATAATTACTTTTTCACACTGCAGCTTAACAGTTACATTAACCCCATACTTTAGAACTTCTACCACGCACCTGCAGAAGAAGAAACCGAGACCAGAAACACCACCCAAAGGGAGCAAGTTTTCTGCCGTTACTTCACCTGCCATGGTTTGGAGTTTGTCTCTTTTACAGAAGGGCAAAAAAAAAATCTGCTGCGTTGCTGACAACCCACATGGCACACTGTGCCTAGGATTTATCTTCCACTTGAGATAAAGCTAAGAAAAAAACAAATATCACAGAAGAATGCTAGTCAAAAGGCAAGAGAAAGTCGGTCTAATGTCTGCAACCCTTCCCCAGAGATGAAGCTTTAGAGATGAACAGAAGCACAGAATACAGTATTAAGCCACATCCACCAAGGTTCCTGCTAATAGAGACATCAAAGGCTTTCTTGTATGCTTTGCGCATACGTGGCCTTGAATCGAACAACTAAGATGGAGACAGTTTCGCCATGTAACTCAGCACAAACCCTTTGTCTTCCTTCTCTCTCTTAAAAGCTATGTCACCTTGAAAAAAGTTACAGACTTGGTGGTAAGATCCCTGCAACTGCTGGGCCATACCCTACCCACTCACCTACTATCCTCCTAATGCCTACACAGTGACATCAAACTTCAAAACAAAATTTTAGAATGTTTTAGAAGTTCAGTTTTGCTTTAGGGTGGTTTTTTGGGGTTTTTTTTGAAAGGGGTCATGAGTTTTGACACCCATCAAGGTAATAATGTAACCCTCTGATTTATTTCTTATGAGAGGTTCTTAGAGGACTGCATACTCCTTGTTGCAGTTGACAAGTCACCTACTTGTCATCTGTACTTTATACCCCCCTGTCACACCCTATATTGTCAAGCGGTCCAAATACACTCATTATAATAGACCTTCTTTCATATGCTGAGAAAGACTGAGTTGATCAAAGAGATGAGCATGTTCAAAATTTGACTAAGTCTGGTCACAGAAAAAACTCTTTGAAATACAGTTGCAAAAAAACCTGAGCTGCAATGAAACAACTGGAACATGCTTTGAGCACAAAAAATACCCTCAAAACACATCTTTCAGTTTTCATAATGAAATAATACGTAAGGATGAATATAGCATTTAGGAGATGTTGGTCAACACCATAAACAGTGCTGAAAACTATGGAGAGGAAAGGGACCTGGGGATCCTGGTCAATGGCAAGTTGAATATGAGTCAGCAGGGCCCTGGCAGCCAGGAGGGCCAACCATGTCCTGGAGGGCATCAGGCACAGCATCACCACTGGCACTGGAAGTGGTCACAGCACCAAGTCTGCCGGAGTTCAAGAAGTGTTTGGACAACACTCCTGGGCTCAAGATCTGACTCTTGGGGATGGTCCTGGTGTAGGGCCAGGAGCTGGACTTGATGATCTTTGTGGCTCCCTTTCAACTCAGCATATTCTGTGATTCTCTGATGTGTTCTGGTGCTGCTCAGCACAGCAGTCTGAAAGCTGAATCACACTGAAAAGCCTAGCATCAGGCAAACCAAAACACGTATGTGACCAGCCTGATGGAAAGCAATGCTCTCCTCTAAGTCCTTTTCTAGAAGGGAAAAATGGGGACCACAGAGACATTTGTACTGAATATGTCTCTGGTGCCTGACAGAAGCTTATGGAACTGTCCTCTTACATCCCAGCCTGTATTTGGCAGCATGAGTAGTTTAGACTGTGACTTGGTCTTACATGTGGACAAGCCAAATGTAGACAAGAAGCCCAGCTACCAGAAGAGCTATGGCTCTGCTCAAAACGGATATCTCTCTTTGAAAAGTGGTCCAGGTACCTGGGAGCATGTTGTCTGTGGTGAAGTAAGTTGAGGAATAGATGCCATAACATAACCGAGCACAGTGATGTCTACCAAGCACTGATAGTCAAGGGAGGGGTACAGAACTCATTCCAAAGAAATGGACAGATTGCACCTCTTAAAACTAATCTCAGGTTATTTCATGATATGTAGCATTAATCTTCCTTTTACTCTGAATTCTGCTAACAACAAACTTTCATACGTTTCTTTCCCAGGAAACCACTGTCTTATTCTTTTGTTTCACAGTCACCAAATATGCAGAGTTGGAAGTGACACACAAAGATCATTGAGCCCAGCTCCTGGCCCTGCACAGGACCATTCCCAAGAGTCACACCATGTGCCAGGGTGTGTCATCCAAATGCTTCTTGAACTCTGTCAGATTTGGTGCTGTGATCACTTCCCTGGGGAGCCTGTTCCAGTGCCCAAACACCCTCAGGGTGAAAAATATGTTTCCAATATCCAACCTAAAGCTGCCCTGATACATCTTCAGGCCATTCCTACAAGTTACAGCAGAGAGGAGGTCAGCATCTGCCCCTCCTCTGCCCCTCACAAGGAAGTCATAACTACAATGAAGTCTCTCCTTCTCCAGGCTGAACAGACCAAGTGACCTCAGCCATTCCTCACACAGCTTCCCCTCAAGGTCCTTCACCATCTTCATTGCCTTCCTTTGGATGCTCTGTAAGAGCTTAATATCTTTCTTATCTTGCAGTGCCCAAAACTGCACACAATATTCAAGGTGAGGCCACCCCAGTGCAGAGCAGAGGGACAATCCCCTCCCTCACCTGGCTGGTGATGCTTTGCTGATGCCCCCCAGGATACGATCGGCCCTCCTGGCTGACAGGGCACTGCTGACTCATATTCAAATTGCCATCAATCAGGACCCCCAGGTCCCTTCCCATGGCACTGCCTTCCAGCATCTCATTCCCCAGTCTGTCCATACACCCAGGGCTGCCCCATCCCAGCTGCAGAATTCAGCACTTTCCCTTGTTGAACTTTGTATGGTTGATTGCCCAGTCCTCTAATTTGTCGAGGTCTCTTTGCAGGGCCTCCCTGCCTTCCAGGGAGTCAACATCTCCTCCCAGTTTTTTGTCATCTGCAAACCTGTCAGATATCAGAGGAGTTACCAAAACATCCTAGCCAGAAACACACATCTTAAAAAGAGCAAGATTTCAGAGAGCATCCTATGCAGGTATCACCACATACACATCCCACACACCCCCTCCCTGTTTGACCTGAGCTAATTCAGTCTAAAAAGTGGGCAAGAAATGAGCTCCATGAGGGGAAGGGGCAGGGAGGGTGCCATGAAGGAGAGAAACTGCACAGTTTTACAGAGGGGGCAGGGAAGAGTCAGCCTGAACAACAGTAAGAAGCACGACAGGGTAAGCAGACAATATGCCCCAATTACAACACAATTCAGACGGCACGCTAACTCAATCTCCCTTATCCTTTAAGGAACCAGTGAACCAGAAGGTAGTGAAGGAGGCAGGACACCAAAAGTGTCACAAGCTTCTCAGTTGTGCTCAAGGAGCTCATAGTTTCACACTTGGAAAGGATTCTTCCACAAAGTTCTTGAATCTCCAGCTACTTTCAGGGCACAATGAGAAAGGAGGTTCATTTTCCTAAAATGCTCCCACAGTGCAGCAGAGAACACATAGGAGCAGCAAAAGAGCAAGGAAATGGGCAGGAACAAACAGCAGCTAAAAGCACACATCAAAACTAAAATGCAAGTTGCAAAAATTGTCCTGAAGGCATCAAAAAAGGCACTGAAAGACTAACAGGGCATGTGCATAAGTGGAACGAGGCAAGAACAGAGCAGGTGAATGCAGGTGAGCTCAGTGGACAGATAAGCACAACACAAAGATATAGTGAATGGAAAAGCCAGCATAAAACAACGGGGGAAAGAGATGGCAAGAGGGTGAACTAACAATGATATGCAATCGATTACAAGAAAAATACCAGTCAGTACCAGACTGCACTAAGGCAGCAATCCATTAACAATCAATTATGGTGAAACAGCAATAAATGTACTCAGTAAAATCAACAGCTGAAGGAACTATTCTTTTCCACATGTGTAAACTACAGTTTCCCCTACCCAGTTACCCTTTTTTCAATTGTCCATTCAATTTAATTAAACCCATATCTTTTCTATACATAACTGCAGTATTTATAAGACTATGAAGAACCTCAGTGGGAGCTGCTCACAAGGTTTCACGTAAACATTTGGGAAAGAGTTCTCTATGTTATCACTGTATCGATTCATTCACATGCATCAGAGAGCAGTGGCAATTGCTTGCCTCTTTAAGAAGACCATAAAGATTAAGTGGAAGACAAGTGGTGCAAATCCACTCATGATCTCCACAAAGATGGGCCACGCTGTGCCCCAGGAACACTATGGCTCACTGAAGTCCCAGTAAAACTGCAGGGAGTTCCTCTCTGCATGGGTGCATATCCAGGGCAGTTAAGAGTAGAGTCATCTACTTTCCTCCAGCAGTGGAAAAGGTTGATCTTTCCATTTCTATGCTTACAAACCACAGATTATGATGACACTGCAGATTCTCCTCCTGCCTGTGAAGATTGACATGCATTGCACAAACTTCTACACATGCACCCCAAAGGATCACTGGAATGCATCAATAATGGACCAGTGTGGTTGAAATTCATAAACTTTCCAGCACCAAAGAAAAAGAGAATCAAAGAAGAGTATTCAGCCACCAACAGCAAATGTTTTCATTATTTCATCATAAGTTCTACTTTGTTGCATATAAAATTATGACATTTGAAGGGGTTACCTTCCATTTGGCAAGCTAGAGTTCCCTGGATACTGTTTACCCTATTCCTTTTCTAATGGGAAGCATTAGATACAAGAGATAAACTTGGTCCTTTTTTTTTTTTTTTTTTTTTTTGGTAGCTAGGTTAGGAAGATTTATTTAATTAAAGGAGATCCTGTTCAACATTTTAATTCAGACTCACAAGAAAACAACATTGTACAGCTTAAATAAAAGGTCTCTGATCTACAGGGCTGACAACCTTTTTCCCCCAGAAACAGAGACATACCTGCTATTGTGTACACTTACTTTTGTTAAGACACAAACTAATAGAGCTAATGTACCGCGCCACGGAAGTTTCAGCAGACAGCCTTGGTGGCAGTACCTGCACTGGTTTACCACAGAGAAAGAAATGCAAAAGCTTGAAAGAAGCTGAACAAAAACATAACAGCTTTCACTTCTCTACCGCATTGCAGAAGGAAATAATCAGCTTTGAAAAGGACTCTTCCAAGTTATAAACTAGTGAAGACCCCGTGATTTTACAGATAACAGCTCCTCCTGGTGTGTTCCCTCAAGTAACTGGCAATCAATCAATGCAGCAAATTAAAGTTCTGTTTTAGTTTGACAGGCCAACAGAAACAGGATATGATACAATACCTTTAAAAATCTGTGTGACAGCCAGTAGACAACTGTTTATGCTTTGTGTATCAGGTCCAGTTTCACTGAACTTTATCTCAGCTATAGCACTATAATTTTTGGAGGGCAGGAGTTTTAGTTTTTCAAAGCTCCATCACTTCTGTCACTTTGAGAATACACGTTTTCTTCTCACAGAACAGCCACGAAACATGTCCTTCCACACGCAGATGTATCTGCCTACACTTTACCTCAAATACTTTTGTCCAAACTCTTTCAGACTGCTGCCTAGCCTGGGCAAGAGGTGGAGTGGTGTGTGTGGAGTGGTGGTGGTGCAGTAATGACAATACAATTATGGGCAAGGTGGCAGGATTTAAGAGCTGTTTCACTAACTTAAACTTTTCTGGAACAGACAACAGAGCTTTAAAGCAATGCTGAGGGCAAAGTCATTGTTCTGCTGTGTGAAATACAGACCTTTCCCTTGGCCCTTGGAGATCACAGAATCATAGAATGGCCTCGGTTGGAAGGGACTCTGAAGATCATCTAATTCCACACCCCCTGCCATGGGCAGGGATCCACGCACTACACCTGGTTTCTCAGATCTCCCTGCATTCAAGTGGCCTTGAACACTACAGGAATGGGGCATCCACAGCTTCTCTGGTTCCAGCACCTTATCACTTTCACGGTAAAGAACTTTTTCCTAATACCTAATCTAAACATACCCTCTTTCAGTCTTTCAGTTTGAAACCATTCCCCCTTGTCCTGTCACTACATGCTCTTGTCCTAGGTTCCTTAAGCCTGCAAAGTCATATGCCATCCTCCTTGTCCCTCCCCAATATAGTTATGTTAGACATATTATAACAAGTAAATAAGTATCTCCTTTTAGCTTGTATAATCAGATTTGCTATGTTACACCAGCTGGCTTCATAGCAAACACGCTGTCACTAGCTTTAGACAGTTTCCAGAAAAGTAGAGTTTATTCTAAAAAAAACCCACCACCACAAAACAAAAAAGCAGAAGCAACAACCCAACACACATATTGTTTTATGAATACATAAAGGCTTTAGTCATTTGGGATAGCATTTTAATCTGTATTGAATTACTTAATAGGAAAATCATCTAATTTAAGTTTTACACCATACTAATACATTCATGAACTTAAGTAGCCCACAAATACTAAGTTTTTAATAACCTGGCCATGTTCCTGGGAAAGAAGCCCATTACCTAGAAGCCAGCCAAGTATCCTTGAATAATAACCACAGCAAGGTGGCCCAGTGTCAGACCTTGTCTATTAACCCTTTCCTGCACTGCTTTCTATATCTCTGACAGCATGTGCTGCTGAGACTGATCCAGCATATATCGATTTGCAGAGTGCAGGCAGCAAGAAAACCAGCTTTATGCAAGCTTTCGGGAGCTGAAAATGGAGAAAAAAAGGAGTAACTCAGAACTTGGCATCAATCTTAGTATGGAGGGATTTTTGCCCAGGTGAAGACCCAGCTAATCCAGATGAAGTTCAACTCCCCATCCTTGCTTCTGCAAGGAGTCACTATTTCCAGATCACTTTTCCAGCTGTAACATACACATACCGATGCACTCTAATTAATGTTAATATTGATGCAAGTGCTTTTCTGTTCCCATACCAGAGCCCTTCAGAAATAAGAGGTGAGGAGAGCAAAAGATCTGTAAACTTTCCACTGAATTCGTCTGTTCCAACCAGGCACCTGTATTATTTATGTTTAGCTTGTGCAACAAAAGCACCAGGGTAGTTTGAAGAACAGAACCCCCAACTAAGAATCGCAGCACAGCTCCTTTCTGCTCTTCACTGACATTTAAACTACTTTCTTCAAGATTATCTTATCAAACCTTTGAGTGTAAGTACTACATAGAAAACTAAGATCTGAAATCCAAATCCAAGAGAGGACTGGACAGCAGGAAACCAGGGGCCAGCTATGTGACAGCTCTCAGCAGCAGGGCAAGCTCTCTCGCTGCTCAAGGCCAAGCAGGCAAAGGACACAGGCTTGTCATTAGTAATAAGGTTCTGCAATGCAGCCATGTGCTACCAGCTCTCGGTCATTTTATTACCCTCAATGCTGTAAGGAAGATCTAGACACTTATTAAGGCATTTCCAGTCACCCTGCATTTAAGACAACGCATGTAAGCAGCAACAGCTCAGATAAAAATCCTGGACTTAAATTTTTCTTCCTTCTACGTACACTCTCAGCTTTCCTCTTTCTTCTCTTTCTCTTTTTTTTTTTTTTGAGGGTTTGAGGGGAGAGAGAGGGAAGGTCAAAGTAAAACAGCAGTCACAGCACCAATAAAATACTTCATCTCCCAACTCTGTATCAAATAATTCTGCCTTCCTCTCATATCTGTCTTGTGTATTTAAACCAGAAGACCTTGCAGTTGACTTTTTCAGCCAAGACTTTACTACCCACTACCACCTATGCAGCACTATTTTCAGTTTCCTTTAAATACTACCTTTAACACTATTCTTAACTGAATTAGACAAAAGAATCTGCATATCCAAAGTCTCATGCCTCCATACACTTAGGATTGAGCAAAGTACTTTGGACAGTTTCTCAGCATTCAACAAGTACAACCGTTACTCCAGAGAAGTTGTCAGATAAGACCCTCTAGTGTCAGAAAAGGCTATAAAGGTACACATTTTATTGCATGACTGAAGTCATAGTGTTGAGGCAAGAGAAGTCTCTTTCTTCCCACTTGCCCCCAGTTCTGCATCCAGCTAAAGGAGATTCCTTTGCCAGAAAAGGTATTTCACTTTGATTCTCTTACAGCAGGCATCCCCACCACTACTTTGCTCCATGGTACAAGCTCAAATTGTTCAGTGTTTTACCTTGTCAAATACCAAACACTTACACAGATGGAGGTTCCCTGGGCCTCTCTGAGCCCCCATTTCAGCGTCTGATCATCAAGGAAATTTTCCCAAATAGAAATTACTCTAATGTAAATTGTGCCTGTTGCTCCTTTCAGGGCCTGAAGTAGATAGCAAGGAAAACAAATCCACCAAGAAAAAGAAACAAAAAAACCAACCCAGAGCCCAATACGTAAGACAAGCCTACAGACTTAGACCTAGTTGGGTATTAAATAGATCCTCTTAACGCTATTCTGTGTAAATCTGTAACCTCAAAAACTTCTAGCAGCTGAAAAGGAATCGCACAGGGCAGCCCGTTTGCTTTATCATCAGCTACACTGTCCCCTCCTTCAGCTCTGCAGCCCACAACCTCAGCTTGGAGCCTGTCCTCGCTCCCCCTGCAGCAGTCGCCTCCTGCTGCCACCCCAGCGCTCCATCCCTCCCCACCAGTCTCTGCTTTCTCTCTGTCCCCAGTCCATCAAAGCGCAGTCAGCTCCCTCAGTCCACCATCCCTTCTTCCGCCCCCTCCCTCTTCCCCATCGTCTCCCCTTGCTCTTCACACAGATTAGACTTCGTTTTCCCACCCTCGCGCTCTGTCACAGCCGACCCTACAATCCCCCTTCACGACCCTGCTCTGGCTTTCCCACGGCACCGCATATGTTTGACAAAACAGACACGCGTGTTATTTCCTGTGGGTGACCGGGGGGAGAGTTACCTCGAGGGCAACGCCCTCACAGTAGCAGCATCTCCGCTTCTCCTTAAACCCAAACCCGCTCCCACCATCCCACCCCCGTCCCCCGGAGGGGCGCGCGCGACGGACGCGGGACTCGCGCAGGGACCCACGCGCGGGAAAGTCCCCGCGCTCCGGCGGCCGCTCCTTGTGCCGCGGGCACCCCCAAAGTAACGCGTTTAAACTTCCAACTTCTCCTCGAGGTGCGCCCGGACCCGCGGCCGCGTCCCGCTCCACAGGGCGCAGTCCCCGCGGAACCCCCTCGGGGCGCCCGGCGGGGCAGGGGCAGCATCCCCTGGGCAGGGACAGGGGCAGGGGCAGCATCCCCTGGGCAGGGACAGGGGCAGCATCCCCCGTGCAGGGGCAGGGGCAGGGGCAGGGGCAGCGTCCCCCGGGCAGGGACAGGGGCAGCATCCCCTGGGCAGGGACAGGGGCAGCATCCCCCGTGCAGGGGCAGGGGCAGGGGCAGGGGCAGCGTCCCCCGGGCAGGGACAGGGGCAGCATCCCCTGGGCAGGGACAGGGGCAGCATCCCCCGTGCAGGGGCAGGGGCAGGGGCAGGGGCAGCGTCCCCCGGGCAGGGACAGGGGCAGCATCCCCTGGGCAGGGACAGGGGCAGCATCCCCCGTGCAGGGGCAGGGGCAGGGGCAGGGGCAGCGTCCCCCGGGCAGGGACAGGGGCAGCATCCCCTGGGCAGGGACAGGGGCAGCATCCCCCGTGCAGGGGCAGGGGCAGGGGCAGGGGCAGCGTCCCCCGGGCAGGGACAGGGGCAGCATCCCCTGGGCAGGGACAGGGGCAGCATCCCCCGTGCAGGGGCAGGGGCAGGGGCAGGGGCAGCGTCCCCCGGGCAGGGACAGGGGCAGCATCCCCTGGGCAGGGACAGGGGCAGCATCCCCCGGGCAGGGAGAGGGGCAGGGGCAGCGTCCCATGGGCAGGGAGAGGGGCAGGGGCAGCGTCCCCTGGGCAGGGAGAGGGGCAGCATCCCCCGGGCAGGGACAGGGGCAGCATCCCCCGGGCAGCCAGCGCCGCTCCACTCACCCGCCTCACCGGGAGGGACCTTCCCGCGGCCGCCAGCAGCAGGAGAGCGAAGCCGAGCGGCGAGAAGGGCATGTCCGGGGCGGCCCCCCATGCGCGGGTGCCCGGCGGGGCTTCCCGGCGGAGCGGCGGCGGACGCGCCGGGGGCTCCGGCGGCCGCTTTTGTAGCGGCGGCTCAGGCGGGGAGGGGCCGGCA
>VWZG01002661.1:20951-49503 GCA_013396735.1 Grallaria varia
CCTCCCCAACCTCTGTAACTTCTTATTTTCTTTCATTTTACTCTGACTCTTTTCGCGCTCGTGCATCTTGGTGACCTTCATGCTGTGCGTGACGTCCGAGTTTTATTGGGTTTTAATAACAGCAAATGCAATTACCCGCTTATAACGTGAATTTGCAGAGCTGCACGTCAGATCAGGGCTTGGTTTCTAAGTTGGGGACGGGGCACAGGTCAATCCCGGCAGTAGTATAATGTGTAAATTTGGAGGATTTAGAATACTTATTTGCCTAGCAAAAGAAGGTTCTGAATCTGCTTTGTGCTAGATTCATAGTACTGTTTTATTTGTTCATTTTGCACTGAATAGTAAAACTAAACTTCCACTAAATCATCTGTATTTTATGAGATTTTACACCAGAATCTGGAAAGAGAAAGCATACGGAGCTATCAGAGCAAGAAGGAAAGCTCAAAATTGAACAAGGAAGTGGGCAAAAGATACTACACTGGTCTCTTAGATGCTGCTGGAATATAAAAAAGTTAATAGCTTAAATATTAATGATGTGTATTAATTTCAAATACAGCCTAGCATCAGGCTGGGAGTGTAACTAGTCAGAGAATCAATGCTGTGAGATCATGAAATTGCTCATAGTGTGAATTGCAAGGGCGATTAGACCTCAACAGCTAGCCCCAGGAAGAAAGATTTGGTGGTTTGGTTGACTGAAGGCTGAAAAGATATTTCCTTTGACTTTTCTAAAGTGAGAGAAAACAAAAGATTGAAGGAAAAAAAATTACTATTACCCTCAGGCCAGGCAACGGAAATCTTTAAATATAGGAAAGAGACCTCTTCCACCTGGATAGCACTATCAACCTTAGGAAGGTACACCTATTTCACACAAAAATCTTTACTGCTCTCTCTTGTTTCTGCACCATACTTATTAAGTTTTCCAACGAGGACTTCAGCTCCCAAGATGACTTCCAGCACCTGTGAGTAGGAGAGGGTCAGCTGGTTTTGCAAGACCTTAGTAGGTTCACCTCTGCTGAAAAGCCTTATCAGGGCTATGAGGGTGACATATACCAGGTTGGAAGCAGAGGTTTTACTTTGAAATAATTCTGCTTTCCACAAATAATCGAAGGTAACTCTTCAGGCATGATGACATCATACTGTTGGGATAATGACCAAGGAGCCAGGCAAGAACTAAGACTTAGTATCTGCAGCCTGCGCTGTGCACCCTCTGCGTTATCTTTGTAGGGGGAGATCGGCATGGCTGACATCAAGAGAGGGTAAGTTGGCTGAAGGAGGAGGTCCTGTGGAGACAGGATGGTCTTATCAACACAGCGCAGGACAGAACAAAGCCATATTATCAGGACTTTGAAGGACAGCCTGGGATGTCTTCTTGGTCAGCTTCTGCATACTAGGGCTGACACAATATTTTTGTTATTTTGGGAGCTCTATTGCAGCAAGTGCGTTTATTTGTCAACAGCAATTCCAAATCTGTGATTCTGTTGCTTCACTAAACCACACTAGTTGTGAATCTGTGATCACACAAGTTCCTGTTTAACACGACCAGACCTCCCATGTTGAAACTTCAGTATTCAGAAATCTGTGCTTATGGAAGTTCTTATTGAATAGGACCAAATTCATAGTGCCAAATTGGCTATAATCTGAGATTAAGCCCAGCCACACCCAGCCCCTCTGATCTCTGAGGAGCAGCTGGAGCACGGGGAGGTTTATTTTTGTGCTAAATTTCTATACGCTTAATGCAACAAATATGCTAGTATTATCTAAATGAATGGAGGAAAAAACCAAAATAGATCAGAGTAAATTCTGCACAGGCATGATCTCACTGTGCCCATTAAGAAGCTGTTAGCAAATTTCAGAAGACTGAGTGAATCCTTTTGACCTAAATCACTGTATTAAAAGACAGGTCATTTTCCTGGAGATGGAAAGGTATCTATTCAATAAATTCAATTTTTTTTTCTTTTGGTAATACTCTTGAAATTTGTCTCTCAAACCTGGGTCTGCTGGATTTTTGTTATATTTATTCATGGTTTTATTAGTACTAAAATGTAACTTGAAATTTTATTAGTGTTTATGCAAGAAAATAACAGTTTGAAAATAGTCAAGTGAAGTTTTAAAATAACGCCATCCAAATTTGAAAGGAGCTGGGCTCCCTTCAGTTTGAAAAATACAATGCAATGAGTTGACAAAGCTTTGTTCACCTTCAAAATTTTGTTTGTTGAGGCAAGCACTTCTTTTACTGTAGCTGAGAGACTGTAGATGCTATTTAAAATGCAGGATTTTGTAACTTCTCTCTTGTTCCTTTACCTCCCGACTAGACCACGCCTCTCATGTATTAAGGAGGCTCTCATGTATTAAAGAGGAGCTGCCTTCCAGTTACACTGCAACACAGGGATTATCATATGCTTATGACCGTTAAGCACTACTAACACAATCTTCTGTTTTTAGAGGGCAAAACTGCATTTTGAAAAAGCTCAGTGTCTCGTAAGGAATGTTATCAGTTTTCACTGCAAGTCATTCTCTTTGTGCTTCTCCGTGACCAGTAACTACTATCCTTAATAAACATCTTCTTTTATAATAACTTTTTCTGGGGGATGGAGACATACAATTCTTAGAAACAACTTCACTGCAAATAGATCTAAATTCTTAAATGATGTTCCTTTCTGCCTTGTACATGTGTATTTAAAGTTGCAGGGTACACGGTTCCTGAGATTTGGAGTATGAAGGGTTTTAGTGGGACACAGGATTTATATGAAAACTGGAGAGAGCAGCTGCCCTGTACAGTGGCTGTGCAAGTGTTGCTCATATGCTTTGACTCACTTTTTTTCTTTCCAAAGCCAAGAGGAATTGTCAGGAAAGATCTTTCCAAGCTCCATAAAAGCTGAAGTCTCTGAGCTGAGGATTAGCACCTATGAAGTTATTCAAATGAATCACTTAGACATTTGATATATGTGCTTAGGAAAGGAAGCAGAAGAATTTCTGTGTTGAATCATTGAATTTGAATGGTGATCGTAGAATTGTAATTCATAGCGATACCTACTCAACTGAAATAAAAGTTTATCTAACCTGAATCCTGTAGGCCTCCTGGGGGAGAAAAATGGTATCTTTGGGCAGGGTTATATGAATGAGAGTTACAAACATATAAGCAACAACTGTGGTTAGAAGCACATTGGTGTTTAGAAAGGACATCATCTTGTCTTGGAGCTATATATACTTCTACATATTTGGAGAAACTAAATCATCTAAATTGCACCTGGAAACCTGACCTTTGGGTTAATTTACACTTCTTAGTAAGACTCAAAGTGATCTTAAGAGTATTCTGTACCAGATCATGGCTACAGCAAATAACTATGTGACAGATCCACATACAAAACTTTTAAATATTAGGAAGCAGGAGCATTTCTTCTGGTTACTGGCCATAAGTGCACATTTTGCATTAAATCTCATTAATTTTAATTTAGTGCTTCTAAGTACTAATTATTCTTAAGTTATTTGCCCACATGCAGGAGAATGTGCTCGTACATGGGAATGTCTTATGGTGGCTGCAGAGGACTGGAATGCAGGGGTTGAAATCAACCATCTTTCCATAACTGTAGATGCAGACTCAGAATGAATGAACACAAACTGTTGCTAGATTAAAATTCCAGACTTAAGGGCCTGGTTGTATGTAAATATATGAGAGGAACCAGTAGTGCTTGATCGAAATGGACAGCTCCATTTTTCAGCTGTCAGATAATATGGCTTGTACACTTTGGGCTATGTATTTCTTAATGACAACAAAGGACTGCAAATATAATTCTTCTTAAACTGAAGTTTTATAAGCTGTATAATGAACTGAAATAGTTATGTCTACTTTTGGAGTTTAACTTGTTAAAGGTATTCTGTGTAATGATTATATGGAGGGAAGTATTTAGATAACTACTTAATTTCAGTACAAAGCTTACATTCTTAGGTATTTAATTTAAATACAAAACTTATATTCTCTGTCTAATAAAGAAGAAATTGAGTTCAGTCTTTTCCATAAAATGTTGTTGAAGGATTCATATGGCTCTGTGTTAATATGTGAATCTGACCCAGTCATTCTTATATTTAAAAATCATAGAAGTATAGAAATGTCAAGGCCATTTGCAGTCCTGTAATATAATAGAAAATAACTTTTTTATTACAGTATGATTTTTTTACCAATTAAAATTTCCTGATCAAACATCCCCTGCTCAAAAAGCTTTGTTAAGAATTGTATTTTGGACCATAGAAGACTGTCAGGATGAACTAATGAAAAGATGCTGGCACAAAGGAAATGATGGTAAGAAATTCTCAGTAAAGAATTCGATTTCTCTCCTCATTTTTCACATGGAAGTAGGAAGCTATGAATCACAGAACAAAGGAAGAAAAAATCAAGTCAAATTATTCTTGATTAAGTAAAATTGACAGAAATATTCCTCTTGGATCTCTCTTTTTTTGTAGTGGTAGCTTTTTTCTGTGAGTAAATTAATTGGAAATCATTCCATTCAATATTTTCCCACCAAGGGAAACCTCAATACAGGAAAGGAAAACTGCCTTTTACAGTTTGATACGCATCTTGTGCAATGATCATAGTACCTGTCTTTTACAAAGAAAGAGACACAACTTCTGTCTACTCTGCTGCCAGACTCCTAGTAGGTAGGACCGGTATCCCCTCAGTAAAATCCTTCCCAAATGCTGAGACAAGCATTTATTTGCTTGTCTGCAGTATCTGATGGATTTTTGAGAAAATTATCAGACAGGCTGTGTCTCTTGAGAAACAAAACTGCCTAGTCTTAGAATTTCATATTCCCCAGATGAATGAGATTGGGAACCTGTTTCTTGGGTATCCCACGTGCTATCATGGCTATGACTAAAGAGAGAGAAGGGTACTGTTTGGATTAAATTTTCTAGACCGTAGATGTGCAGGTTTAATAGTTTTCATTTATGTTTACCTGACTATTTACACGTAAGTAATTTTACTTTTTGTGCTCATATGCCCAGTGAGAGGGAGATCACAAACTGCTAATCACAGTGTCTTTGAGGCTTTTGCTTGTGACATCATAAATATCCCCCAAAAACAAGAGGATGACCCTAACCATCCTTCATTCCCATTGCTATAGAGCAGCCTGCTCAGAAGTCACCTGAAGTTGCAAGGATGAAGGGCAGTTATCTGTAATTACCTGCCTTGCCAATTAGCCAGCAGACTTTGAGAAACTAATATTAAGAGTTTTAATTAGCTAACCTCTTGAACAACCACTTGAGTAATCTGAATATCAAACATAAACATATAAACACACTGGTAGGGGGAATTACTGATTAACAAGTACATGCAGGAGGCTGCAGACAGTTTACCTGTTAGGACATGCTGCCGTGACTGCTTTGGAAAACAAAGTGTAAGGTGAATTGAAGGAGTCAGGCTGTTGATATTGTAAGACATTTCAAGTTACCAATCCACAAGGAAAGTCCAGGAGTTGGGACAAGGGTGGGGGGAAAAGCAAGGAGTCAGAGAGGAAATTCTTTAAGTTCAGGTGTGTAATATTGTCCTGGAAAGAATAAAAGATAGTGTTTTCCTAATGTCCAGAGAGTGGAATCACATCTTCCTGGAGCTGAATGAGACTTAGGCAGACTATGCTGATAACTATATGTTAATTAAGGTAAAGGTTGACACTGACACTGAGCATGAATTTTGGATGAAATATCAGTATTTATGAGAAATGATAAAAGGAGGCTGTGAAGAGTATCTTGTTTAATAATAAAGGATACAAAAATGTAAGGCACATTTGCAGATCTATCAGGAGGATAAGGATTAAAGTCCCAAAAAATGGACTTTTTAACTTGCAGGACGCTACTACTAGTCCTTTTTGACATCTGGGAATGTGAAGATAGTGGAAATTGGTTAAGTGGGTCTTGTGTTCCTGGATACTCCTTAATTGCTAGTCGTCTAACTAATACCTTGGTTGAGTCATTCCTTTATTAGTCAATGCATTAAGTCAGAGACTGTTCAGATGTCCCTAATAATGTTATTAGCATATATTTACATTGAATAAATTAGAACTTGTAATGGAAATAAAGAGGCATAAAAATAAGTCATACATGTTAGAAGCACCCTATTTCCCCATCCTAACATTTCCTACATAAGAATCACATGGTATTTCTATTTCCAAAGTCTGTTTCTGGACTTGACCTTTATCATGAACTGTTGCTAAGGTAAAAAAAAAAAAGTTTTCCTGAGTTTCTAAGAGTTAATGTATGCATGCCTTTTTGTGGTCTGAAGGCAGTGTTAATCATTAGAAAAGGCATGGGGGTTTGGCTTTTATACAACTCGACCTGCCTCAGGAATACCCTGCTTGTGTGGTGTTTTGGTACAGGTACCAAAATTACAATGTTTGGTTCAGTATTTGTGATGTCTGTACTAGGGTTATAAATAATACCAGTGGCTTCTGAAGAAAATGAATGAGACTTGTCATACCTATGAAATTACCCTCTAATATTTAAAAATCAGCAGAAAGAGTCCATACATTTCACATTCAGTATTTGTGTTGACAGAAATATACTGCTGCCAGATGTTCTTCCAGCCTATCAAAAATAATGAATTAGTTTAAATATTTAGAATAGATATGATAAGTGAATGAGATTACTGATTAAGAAAATCGTAGGTCTTTCCATAAGCTATGAATATGCTGAACAAATTTTAGTTACAACTGATCAGAATCCAGAGGCAGAAACAGAGGCTGTAGATGAAGAAAATGATTCTGTGGAATTAACAAATCTTTTATGTTAAAGCTTAGCTGAAATGTTACCTTCCTGGAACAAGCTCATTCCAATCAGTGGTTATATGAGATTTAAAAAACTGAACAGAAAACAAATCCTCCCCCTCCTGCCATTTGCAAGGTCTTTTCCATAGGTTTTATTAATTCTTATCCATCATAAAACCCTCTTGCACAGCCATGCTCCAGGCTTCTCCAGAATCATCACCTAAGAACAAACACTTCTGTTAAAAGTGAGTATCTTGACATACGAGCAGATCAATGACTCCCAATTAATGTGTCCACTGTAAAGCAGGAGGAAAAAGTGTGAGCTTACCTCTGAAAATCAGAGGAAATGGGTAGGAAAATCCTTCGAGGTGAGAGTTCCACCAGGGGAGGAAATATACACCGTGGATGCTTCTTCTGGACACCTTCTTTACATTCTCAAACAGATCTTCATGAGTTAGGTTTTCTCTCATAGACACTAGTTAAATGTCGTATTTCAAGAGTTTGTCTTTTTTTTTTTTTTCCTGTTCAATATTTGTGCTTTGCTGACAGGGTATTCCTGTCTTTGTCATTTCAGGCGCCACAATACTGTCTCCAAACTTGAATGGCAAATGAGCATAAAAAAGGTTCAGAAAGTAATTTGTTTAGTTACTTACAAAACCAAACTGTGTTAGAGTTAATTTAGGAATTTGAATGCTTATTACAACATCCTGAAGGTACAGAGAATTCCTGGGAGTGAAGTCTTGAATGGATATCTTGAATTCCTTTAGATTATGACAGCTGGAAAGAATGACTTGTGGAGATTCAAGTAATTAACTGCACCTCACTAGATGTTTGAAGAGCTGGCTGTAAACAAATTAAATGTAAGAATACTATCCCACATATGACCAGCACGGGGAAATACTTCATAAATATTCTTAAAGCATGCAAAGACAAAAAAAAGATCCTTCTAATACATAGTAGTATATTGTTGTTGTCCCAATGCACAGATTATTTTTTCCATAAATTCACTGGAAAACTGTATGGAAATTAACAGTCACTGTAACCTGGAAGTTGTGAGCTAATGCATGGTAATAAGGAAAGAGAATGGAACAAACCCCTAGACAGGCTAAGAGAAGATGGGAAATGGACTCAGGCAAACAGAAGAGAGAGATTCTCTCAAGAATGTGATGCAACATATGATATAGCTGAGATAACAATATACTGTTCATCTCTATTCTTGATACTATACTGAATGGAGATTAAAATCATCTTCAGTGTAAGTTGGATAACTCAGCACATTAATTTGCATTTTCCCTGCCATTTTCTCGTACAGACTTTCACTTGTAAATGTGACAGCGCACATCTTCCATATGTGGAGGCATTCACAGCATTACACATTGTTTCCCCATTGAAATTAAGCTGAAAGGCTAGACCAGGAAAAAAACTTCAAGAATGAATACATTATAGTTCTTGTGCTGGATTTTGGATGTGAACTCTTTTCGCCTCTGCTCCCACAGTGAGAAGACTGGGAATGTGCAAGAACATGGGAGAGGAAAAAGCCAGGGCAACTGACCCAAAATGTCCAAAGGGATATTCCATAAAATTTCATGTCATGTTCAGCACCAGAGACCTGGGGAAAGGAGAAGGATGGGGGGGTGTTTGTTCTTATTGAATCTGCCTTACCAAGTAACCATTATGTGCGCTGAGGCTCTTCCCAGAAACATCTGCCTGCTAGTGGGAAGCAGTAAATAAGTTCCTTAATTTGATTTGCTTGTGTGTGCAGCTTTGCTTCACTTATTAAAATGTCTTCATCTTGAATCCTGTGTTTTCAGCTTCTGCTCTTGCAATTCCTTCGCCCGTCCTCTGGGGCAAGTCAGCAGGGTGCAAGCAACGGGACAGGTACTTAGCTGCTGGTCAACCCACCACAAGTCCTGTCATCAGTATTTTGATTACTTGGAGCAAAATCTCTTGCAGTTGCAAAGTCAGATTTTTTTTCTTCTGTGCAGATGTAGTTCTGTGTTACAACTTTTAAAAATATGCAGAAATTGTAAAAGTTATCTAACACCTTAACTGTTTTCTTCTATTTGGATCTAAGTCCACAGAGGAGAGAGAAATGTTTTACTTAATTGCATTTGGAGATCTTCCTTTTTGTTACTCCGCTCACGACTTTGAGTCTATGTACAGTTATTTCCTGTATGCCAGGACTTTCTGCAAGAGGATATCCTGGGATGGTGACCTCCAACAGAAAGCCAGAGGATTCTAACTTAAGGAAGAACCTTTTACCATCCCATCAGATGCCCAGGGCTTCAAGAAGTAGCTGCGCTTTGCCACAGCACATGCATTTGAACACTCTCAAACAGCAAATGGAAGAACAGAGTCCAGTCATGGGGCGTAACTGAAAAACTCTGTTGCCAAATAAAGGTATCTGAAGGAAGAAACTTTATGCAGATTATTAAAGAGACAGCATAGACTGCATATCTTGTTAAGTATTACATGAGTAGAAGTAGTTTAATACTAAATATGTCTGGAAAATCCAAGGTTAAGATCATCACAGAATAATGCTGTGATAGCCATTTCAAGGACTGCAACCTGTATTTTAGAGCTAAAATGAAATGCAGACAAAATTGTACTTTTAGATAATCTGGTTCTCTATTTTCATTAATAAAACATCCATATTAAGTAGTTGGAACTGCTCTACTTCTGTAGCTGTTTCCACACAGCTAAACTGGTCAGGGAACATACTGGTCTCTGTCAGATATTCCAGACACAAACATTCCTGTCCTACCTTGATTTGCTTAATCTAGGTAGTGTAACAAGAACAAGTACGCCCTGCGAAAGCTCAAGCAAAAAAATATGGATAAAATATACTTTTCCATCTTAAAGTTTCCTGAAGGCTCAAAGAAAATAATATGTGTATCATGCAGAATCCAGGAATTTAAATTTGCATCTGGGAGATTTTAAATTTTGTTATGTTCTATTGTCTTCTGCTGTCATGATGTATCACTGAAACACAAGCTAAAAGTTGTATATGTGAAAGAATGTGAAAAATCAAAATATTTCTTTTTTAAAGTTTAACATTTTATTTGACATGAATTTTATTATTAAAGCAAATATTTCTTTTTAAGTAATAGAAACATCAAAGTCTACAGTCAGTGAACTTATCTGCTAAACTTCACTCAGACTATCAACATACAGCCAAGGCAAACTGAATTTACTGAAAGCAGAGAAAAAAATCAGTAAGCCAAGACTGAAATGAAATGTCTAGTATAATGACAAATAGCCACCAAGAAAAAAAAGCAGTAGATAAATTACACATGTAATTTATTACTTGTGCCATATATCCCATTTCTGTTCTGGTGTGAAAAACAGCTTACTTGATGTCACACAGAAGAGCCACTCCTCTCAATATCCAGTGGTCTGGAGGCTTCATAGTCTTTAAATAGACCTCTGTAATATAGTTCAAATCTGTCCTCATGGGCTTTTTGTAAAGAGGACAAACATAGAGCCTGGGATCCCTGGGTTTGGTTGAATCAACAGCAAACACATGCAGCACAGGCAGCTGGACAAAAAGAACCTTTGGGGTAGATTCAACGAGAATGCTTCTTCGTTTCTCCCAGCCTGCACCTTCCAAGTAGAGCCCATAGATGTACACTCCTTCCTGTGAAGGGTAAGCAGATACACCACATGAAATAAAACATCGGTTTTCTAACATGAGTTATTGTCTTAAACCATTAAAAGGAATATATGTTTATAGTAAGAAATATCTGACATTGAATCTTTTCCAATTATTTAATCTTAAACTGTAATATCATCCTTTTTCAGAAGGTAATGCTACTGAAATGGATGGCAATAAAATAGTTTAATAAAGTCTATATCCTACAAAATTTAATCTAAAACTTACTATAAATTAAAAAACTCAAGCAGTGGTACAATTAAATAGTTGTTTTAATAAAATATTTTTCTAACTTCAGAAGATAAAATCTTAGTATGCTTAGTATTTGTCTTCTGTGCTGAGCAAAAATAGCAAGATGAAGGCAAGAGTAACTTTTTCCTCTATCAATCCAAAAGAACTCAATTATGCATAATCAAAAATAAATACTGAAACATCTTTGCATGGCATACATACGGGAGGAGGTGCTGTGATTTCTTCTCTTGTTTGCTTTAATACTTCATTATGTACTACAACTTTATCTAAAGCCCAGTCTTTATGTGCTCGAGTTGCTTCTTGTTTCATTGCTGTCAGGAATCCTTGACAAATTAAGTTGGAGATTTAGTATTTATCCCATGTAATTAAAAAAAACCAAATCTTGTTCGGTTATTAGCATGGTTCTGCACTGAACTTGTAGACAGATAGTCAGAGTTCTATTGAAAAAACCCCCACCGTGGTTAAGATAGAAATACTGCTTTGCGACCAAAGTAGGAAAAAAATTACAAAAGTGGCAAAGAATGCATTACACGGAGAAAAAGATTTTTAAATGGCACATACTTTTGATTTTTTTTTCCCCTCTTCTAATTAAATCAGTCATTAGAGGTAAAAGGCTGAATAGTTTAAGCACAAGATGACAAATAACTGGGCTGCAAAGAGGTTTGGGTGTGTTATAAAAAAACCAAGCTACAAAAATAGGAACACTAGTAGCAAATACGTGGTTGTTTCTGTGTGTGTCAGAAGATGTCGATGGAGTCACCAAAAACTCAATAGCTGCTTTTTTATGCTACTGGATGAAGAGCTACTTGGAATTGTCATGAAGAGACTGAGGAGAAGAGAGAGAAGTTACCATAGAGAACTGCATACCTGAGTGAATTTCCCGGTGAGCAGCCTGATGAATACAGTGACTGTACTTACCTCCCCCCTATCCACAGCACACCTTCTGCACTCCGCAAACCTCTCTCCAGCTGCAAGAGTACTGCTTTTTTGAACACAGAGGCTGAGGCAATAAGTTCAAGACCCTCTGTGTCTCAGGTTTGTTGGTTATTAGGCTAAATGTTTTCTTTGGTCTAAAGGATTTGGTCCATTATCTTACACCTGCATAAGCCCTGCTCTTGAATCACCAGAGATCAGTGTGCTTACCAGCTGTGCCATTTCTGATACAAATGGAGAGATGTTTTGACTGGCATCTCAATACCATCTTTTAATGATAATTTGGATGTGTTCCAGGCACCTCAACTATTTCTGAGAGTGACTCTAAAAAAAGCTTTGATATCAGTACTTTTTACAGTCATGGTCACTGGAAGCCCAGTAGGAAAAGAAGCATCGAAAAGCAAAGGTAACTCAAAAAATATTCAAGAATTTCATAGGTTAATCCTAATTAAAAAAAAAAAAAAAACACAACAGAAAAACAAACACCTCATAGCTGTTACCCAGAAGTTTCTCACAAGAATTTTGTATGGACAGTCATGGAGACTATATGAATTCTTCTATGAATACAGATCTAATAAGGTAATGGGGTTTTTTACTCATGGAGAGGATGGTTAAAATTAATTTTTCTTCCTCTTTCCTCTAAATGATAAATATACCAAGCTATAACAGATAATGAAAGATAGTGTTTCCTTGTACTTTGCAGTATATGTTTGATAAATTTGAACAAACTTTTCATGAAATAACCTGTGAAATGGAAAGATTTAAAACTGTATTTTGACAATTCCCTGTGAAAGATAGGTAGCTGTTACAAATTCTGGTACTGTTGCACATTCATGGAATCATAGAGCAGGCCATGTTGAGACACTGTGAAAGATCACCTGGTCCAATCTTTCACGGGAAAGGGATACTAGATGAGATTATCTAGCACTCTGTCCAATTACATCTTGAGTACCTCCAGCAATGGGGAATTTGCTATGTCCCTGATGAGGTTGTTCAATGTTCCCATGCTCTTACAGTACAGTAAAAATCATTTTGTTGCTATTGTTACATCTTGTTTTAGATTAAAGCTCTTCCATACTTGCAACTTACAGTTTGGAATGAGTTAAGCAATTTGAAAGACAATATTTTTTTTTAAAAGATGAATCATTATCACAGAAACACAGAATCACAGAATATTCTGAGCTGTAAGGGACCCAGAAAGATCATCGAATCCAACTCTATCATTAAGTACACTTTCTTTAGAAGCTGTATATCATGCTACAATATGTCAACAAGATAAATTATTTATTAACTACATGTTTTCCTTCTTGTAATATAAAAATTGCATTTGTGGGTCAGACTAAAAAAACCCACAGAATCACATAGAATGGTTTGGGATGAAAGGGACCTTAGAGATCATCGAGTTCCAACTTCTCTGCCATGGGCAGAGCCAACAACAAAACAAAAAAATCCAAACAAACAAACAAACACACAAAAGAATTCCCCTAGACCAGGTCCCATCCAACCTGACCTTGAACACTGCCAGGAATGGGGCATCTACACTTCTCTGGGCAACCTGTTCCAGTGTTCCACCCCCATCACAGTAAAGGATTTTGTCATAGCTCTTCTAAACCTACTGTTTTTCAGTTTGAATCCGTTCCCCATTGTCCTATCACTAAATGCAGTTGTGAAAAGCCCCTTTCCAGCTCTCTTGTAGCCCCCTCGAGGTACTGGAAGGGGCTATAAAGGTCACCCCCAGAGCCTTCTCCTTGAGGCTGAACAGACCCAACTCTAAGCCTGTCTTCACAGGAGAGGTGCTCCAGCCCTCTGATCATCTTTGTGGCCTCATCTGGACTTGCTCCAACAGGTCTACATCCTTTCTATGCTGGGGGCCCCACAGCTGGATACAGCAGTCTAGGTGGGGTCTCACAAGAGTGGAGTAGAGGAGCAGAATCACCTTGACCTGCTGGCCACATTTACTTTGCAATGCAGCCCAGGACACGGCTGGCTTTCTGGCCTGCAGGTGCACATTGTCGAGTCCTGTTGAACTTGTCATCAACCAACACCCCCAAGCCCTTCTCCTCAGGGTTGGCCTCTATCCATTCTCCGCCCAGCCTGTACTTGTGCTTGTGATTGCCCCAATTCATGTGCAGGACCTTGCACTTGGCCTTGTTGCATTTCATAGTGTTCACACAGGCCCACCTCTAAAGCCTGTCCAGGTCCCTCTGGATGGCATCGCTTCTCTCCAGTACGTCAACCGCATCACACAGCTTGGTGTGGGCAGCAAACTTGCTGAGGGTGCACTCAGTCTCATGTTCATGTCCCTGACAAAGATGTTACACAGCACCAGAGCCAATGCCAGCCCTTGAGGAATGCTGCTGTCACAGCTCTCCACTTGGAGGCCACCTGTACAAGCACTCTATCTCTGACCCTAGACAAAGGCAGATGCTTAGTGAAATAATATTGCAACAGGCAAAAGGACATAGAAATCGTTTCCCTTCTGTATTCTTCCAGATTCTAGCAATCTGGAGCTTAGGGACCTCACAACTCGAAGGTTAAGTTTGGACAGTTATGTTTATTGCCACGATTGAACCTGTTTCCAGGAGTTTATCTAATCACTTTTTTTAACCCATTTGTCATCTTGGCTTCTTTGACATATTCTGTCACCAATGAAAACATATTTTCTACATGTAATACTAAATTACATATGTATTAAAATGATTAAATTATCACATACATTACTACTCAAGTCCTTTCAGTACCCTTACCTTGTGGATTAAAGAATCCAGTTATCCAAAACACATTTGGTCTTCCTTGAAATATCCAAGTAGACAACTGAGCATTTCTGTCCAAAAGTTCAGTAAACCAGAAGCCAAGTGTGGAAGAATCCCAAGATACTCTTTTCCATATTTGAGGAATTCGAGCATCATACATGTTATCAAGTGCATCTCTTAAATTCTAAAGGAAGGAAATAATAATATCCAAAGTAAAGCAACCAAGGTAATAGTTTAAGAGACAATATTCTATATATAGTAAATACACTTTACTTGCCTCACTCATAACAATAGTTCCTTCTATAGCTAGTTTCAGATCACTCAAACTGCTGCGGACAATCGTGATCACCTTCTGCATGCGGTCAATTTCTTGACGAAGAAAAATATTCATAGAGTTAAGGTGTCCCATTTTAACTAAACGAGATTTTACCTAAAATATAAAAGCACAGAAGGAATTTAGTTTAGTCTAAATTGTTGAAATACTGTTGTCGTATACAACATCTTACTTTTCAGTGTGTTCAGAAAAGTAAATATGAGATCTGTATATTATTCAACTAACATTTATCCCATTAAAATTGTTGCATTTTTATTTTTGTCTGATATCATCCAATTACAAATGACTGCTAGAATAGGACTTCACTCAGAAGGCCCAGGAGATTGCTGCACAAAAAGTGAAGATTGATTTTTTCCTGTGTAGTTACAAGTAGATTTGGAAGTCCAAGCACAGTATCCATGACATATCTGTATGACCAATAAATCCCCTGATTTTAAATAAAAAGCCTCATATCAGTTCATACTGACAGCAATAATCTTATTGTTTCCTTACTTGATTCTGCTACTAGCTATATGATCGATCTTTTGTTACAGTTCAGTGTTTCTTTGTTGGAATGTCTTATGTGAAAACCCAACAGAGAGAACAGTAAGACAAAACTAAGTTTATCTTGCCTCATGAGGTATGTAATCTGGAGGAAGTTTCTCTAGCATGTCTTCAGCTAAATTATAAACAACTGATTCACGAGTTTCTCCAGATCCTGTACCACTTTCTTTAGGCTGAATGTTGGTAATAGTATCTAGAACATCAGCTGATGTGTTTCTTTGGTATCTGAGAGGAAAAGAAATATGTTATAAATTACAAGGATTTTTTAATAGTTAATGATAACTTTGTAGAACACACAACTTGCAAGTTGAGAAAAAACATAGTGTGTCATCAAGTCAAATCAAAACTTGCACAAAATTGTTTTCCTTCGCATCCTGCACCAAGCTTAACACACTGATGGTGAACAATGTTTGGTTTCCCATGGCTGTAAAGAGAATGAACTTCCCTCTATACACCCTGTTATACACTTGCTGTTTTTCTCATTTAGGGATAAGAAGGAGGTCGGTAGGCTGAGATTGTGAGGTAGCATAAAAACCTATCACAGTATTTCTAGAGATTCTGAGGAAAGGGAAGAAAATGGCATATTCCTGATAAAAGCTAAATAGCTATTTGTTGGGAAGAAGCAACAAAAGTTTTGTAACAAGATATAATATTTCCCTCATTTACCTGCTTCTTAAATGTGGAGTACAGAAGGAAAAGATGGAGGTATAACTTTGCAAGCTGCCCCTTTACTAATTAGTCAATTCATTCTGCTTTGAGGTATTTCAGGATTAATGATAAGGGTTGCTAGATTTACAGCACTGCAGGTCAAAATGTTCTATTCTATAGTGAAGCATGAACAGTGCTAATGGAAATTAATGTTCTGAATCAATACAAAAAAAATGAATTAAATTTGTGTGGCATTGAATGATAAAAAATACTAGACCACGTCAGTCCTTCAACACAAGCAGAATTATAGGAGTACTTTTGTTACAGTGCTATCCAGTGGTGCCGAGCCATGAGAGGCAATAAGAAAGAAAACCTAAGAGTGTATGTGTTGGTACTGGAGTACTGGCAATATCTACTTTTACCTAATGGAATCAGTTACACAAGGAACGTACATCATGAGCCTCATGTAGGACATAAATTTACGCTGATTTGAAGCATAGTTTTTGCATGTCCGTTTTACTTTTCAACATTCATATGACAGCCATCTCCTTCTATTGCTTTGTCATACATAATTATAAAAGACATGAAACCAAGGATAGAACATGTGAACCCCTAAATCATCTAAGCTTTGGAGATAGTATCATAATACTACGGAAGTCAGATGTTACAGTAGTTCAACAAAATTTTTTGTGAATGCAATTATAAAGACTATAAATCAGAAAAATAGGAGAAATACTACTGAGAGTTTGCTTCTCAGAGGATATAATTTCTGCTTCTAAATTTAGGAATGGTGGAGCTTTCATGGTTTTTAATAACGCTTGACTTCAACTCAAAAGTCTCAAGCTTTTTTCAGTTTATGGCTCCATTTAAAGAATGAAAGATTTATTCAAGACTGCATATAAGCATCAAAGATAAAATAAAACTTCTCTTGGACTCGTGACTTCATTGCTAATTTGGATGACATACGGGTGGCTGTAACCTTTAATCTGTGTCTTGCTGATTTAACAAGTAGTGATAAGGGAGTTGTGAATCTTCCTCTTCACACTGTAAGTACTGCTCTTCCAATACTGCTGTCAGACTATTTTATGTAGAAGGAATAGGTTCCCCGATATTACATCAATTAAATGATAATATCTTATAGAATTATAAAAATGGTCTTTCCCCAAATCTAAACAAAAGTAGAAACAATTTTAAAAAGAAAAATTTGGGGGAAAAGGAGAAAACAGTTTTTGAAAAATAGTATCAAAGTAACAGCATCAAAGGTTAGCAATATTCTTTTCTTGAATGACACAAGGTAGGAATCTTCTGAAGAGGAGAAATTATGTGAATCTTGTAAAAATAACAACTACAGTTTGAACAAAAAGACTTCTGTTGTAATTAAAAACAGACAAGACAAAAAGATCATTAAAAATAACGTTCCAGTTGTGGAAGTGAGATGAAAAAGAAAAAAATTCATTCACATACCACTGGGACACATTGAACATAAAAATCAATCTGAAACAAATTTTTTCTGAACTTCGAAAAACCTTTGTTTCCTTCAGATTGTAAATAAAATGTTGAAATATAGATGCAAATAATAATGGAAAAACCCATCCCATGGGTTTGTAGGGGGAGTACCATGTTCCTGAGAAGACAATCAGTTAAACATAATGGGGTGACCTTCATCACATGTAGACATCCAAGTGTAGATGCCTACAAAATAGATTTTCTCTAGATAGCTGAATTCAGCTCTGGTATTTTAGATGTCTGTTTTGTGATCAGAGAAATTGCACTATACAAGGATTTCTTTTTCTCTGTCACAGTAAAAGAAGTCTTGGGTAACCATAAAGGAAGCTACAGCAATATTAAATTAATCTCATTTATAGTATTAGTGTTGTCTGAAAGTAAGTATGTAAGATAAAGCACTCAATACCTGTTTATACTGTTTTTCCCTGAAGTAGCATTGTAAAGCAAATTGAGTCATAAGAAGAAAAAAAAAAAGAATTCATTTTCTTTGAATTTTGATTTACTTCAAAAAGCATTATTAAGAATATTTTCCTAAGAATTTGGACGTAAAAACCTAGCTCAGTTTGATAGCTGAAGTCTATGCCATTGGGAATTTTCTGTACTGGAAGTTAAAACCAAGAAAACATGCAGTGTGACAGAAACATTGCCTTAGCTCTGTGCAGAAAACAGCAGTATCTGTTGCAACGTGGTGTTCAAAACTGTACATTCACCAAGGGAAAATGGGAGATTCTTCTCTGTCCCCAGCTGGTTAATAGCAGCTTGCAGTGGCTTTACAAAACTTCAGTTACATTTAAGGCTTCGGTAGGGAACCAGTTGGGAAAGGGCTTCACAGAAGATTGTCAGAATATTCCTTTCCCACTCAGGTACCTCTTAACTATGTTGCTTTTGCAGAGCCTCTGATTCACATAGCAAGTTAAAATCCCTCTCTGACTTCAGGTGTTAATCCTAAGTGAAAGCACTGAAATTCAGTGAAGCCTTACAGTTAGAACCAATGGATCGAGGTTTTGGCTGAACTGCAAAACGGTCACTGTAAATTAGCGAGAGAAAAGGTTTTCTTGTCCTCAGTAATGGGAATTTGGAGAGGTCCTGGCTCTCTCAGGGTTCCAATTCTAGCAGTTAGCCTTTTGCATACAATGAGATGACTTGATAGGGTATTTTTAGGAGGCTTTCAACTTTTGATATTGTATGGGATGCTAATCCATTATGTCCGTGCGTCAAAGACGAAACTCTGACACAGTACCTGTGCATAGTTGCCTATAACAGACTGTGATAAAACATGGAAAAAACCATGAAGCTGTTGAACATTTCCTCCAAACTGTAAAGAAGCACCTACAAAGAAAAATCTTTTTAAAAAAACCCCCAAAAACCTAAAGTAGCAGGAAGATGCTGAGGTACCAAATGGGTAAAAGAGTAGCAAAGAGAAATCAAAGAGCTGTTCCTATTCACAAAAGCTCCCCCGTGTTAGTGTCAAGTTTCCTCCTATGATTTACCTCTCCTACAAGCTTAATTTTGGATCTAAATCAGGTCTCTCTTCAAAACTGTTCAATTCTCTGTTAAATCTTGGCTCTTGTTTAATCAGTTCTGGAAGAGAGGTCTTGCAAGTATGAGGGAATGACTTGAAACAGAATCTACTCAGGTTCTTTTCTTCACAAGTATATCTTAACAATGGTATGCACTAGGCAGAGTTAACAATAAAACTGTGTTGTTCTCACAGCATGGTTAGAATACTGGGCTCTCGGTGTGGCACCAGCCTCACAACTTTGAGACTGAAAAATTGTGGCAAATTATTGTTTTGTCAAAAAAAATGTTATATTAGGTTTTCACAACAGATCTGATTTTGAGCAACTGTTGTTTTGTTCAAAAGCCCAAAAAAAGCTACGCTAAGAAACAATGAATGTGGAAATAATGAAAATGCAGTAATTCATGGCAGAATTACTGTGAACTTCAGTGAAAAAAATTTGATGATGTTCATATCCTTTCACAGGGCATGTGATATTAGAAGGAAATAAAAGTCAAGCTGTTACACAGATATTTGGAATGAAGGAGTGAATCAAGTCCAAGATAACACTGTAAATGGAGTTAGTAGTTGGTGCAGTTGAAAATCTTTCTTTAAATAATGGAAATGGAGGACTGATGGCCACAACAGTTTGTAGTTGCATCCAAAGGCCTGCTTGTAATCCAAATGACAATCCAGAGAATCCTTTAACAAGTGTGAACAGCAAAATAATATACTACTTGGAACTGAAGGTGAATATTAGAAACTTTCTCTAACTGAACTGTATAAAACCTTGTATCATATGTTCATATAAAAGTTTTATAATGCTTCCAAATAAAAAAATAAATTGTAAAACCATGAAGACTAAGTAACAAGAATTCAAACTGCTTCAGAGGAACATGTAAAATGTAGCTGAATATACTGCACTCATAACCACATGCATACTCAAAAGGTGTTCCACTTCAATAGTGAAATTTACATGAATCCTACGTTTCCTATGAAAAATATACTTTACTTGAACATTTGATAGGGACTTGTTTCCAAACACTAAAAGAAAGATTCTCTGTTTTCAATATCTTGAGATCTACTTACGTAATATCAGCATTAGGATGGAGACCAAAGACCTCTGGGGTGTCCATGGCAGGGAGTAACTGGATGTGTTCAAAGTACTGTTCCAGAGTTTTGCACACTGGAATTTTATATCCAGTGTAAAAACAGAAAGTGCTGTCAAACATATTTTCATTAAACCAGACCTGTGAAAAATCCAGGGGAAAAAAAGCCAACCAACAATTACTTTGCAACTTAGAGGGTTATTTTTAATCTTATATTTATTCTTGGACAATTAGGGTTCTTGTTTCAGCTACTACATATAATTTTACTTGAATACAAGCATAAATAATTAAGAATTATGTCTGCTAATTTTGAATTCCAGCTAAGTCTTTTGAAGTTTCTGCTCCTCACTAAAGAGGAACCAAGGGGAAGAACCTCACTGCCAAAGAATGCTGTTTTGAAAAATTCATTTTACTTTGAAGAGCCTTACAAGCTGGTGAAGTGCATATTCATCAGAAAGAAGGTATTTTGATTTTTGTATTGCAGCTGCTGATAAAAATGACAAATAACTGTATTTCCAAAGTCTCTTACCCTTGCAAAGCAATTAAGAAGACGCTTATCGTAGTCATCTGTGACTCGGCCTCCATATTGTACTTCTCCAATCATGTAGCGTACTGTGTTCCATGATATCCCCTGGATGCAAGTAAAGCAAAGGAAAGACAGGAGCTCTAAGATGTAAGGAAAATGTATCCAGTAATTTCAATATCATCTGAAGCTCATAAGGCTCTGAAATGTAAGCTGAAAAGATCATATACAAATAATGATTTTTTCTAATGTATTTTCTGGGTTCAATTCTGTATATATAGAAGAGTTTTATAGCAGACTTGGGCTTGATCCTGCTTTTAGAAATACAGAATCACAGAATCCAACCTTGGACCAAACACCAACTTCTCAACTAGACCATGGCACTAAGTGCCACGTTCAGTCGTTTCTTGAATACCTCCAGGGATGGTCACCCCACCACCTCCTGCACAGTCCATTCCAATGTCTAACTACCCATTCTATGAAGAAATTCCTCCTGATGTCCAACCTGAACCTCTCCTGGCACAGCTTGAGGCTGTGTCCTCTCATCCTCTCACTTGTTGCCTGGGAGAAGATGCTGACCCGCACCTGGCTACAGCCTCCTCTCAGGGAGTTGTAGAGACTGAAAAGTCACCCTTGAGCCTCCTCTTCTCCAGGCTAAACACCCCCAGCTCCTTCCACAGCTCCTCACAGGATTTAACTGTCCAGAAGTAATAACTGACTACATATATAAAATATACATAATTTATTTCATTATTTCTTGCGTGACCTTAATGCACTCTCGGCTGCTCCTGCCTCTCCCCTTTCTTCCCCTGCCCTCCATCTCGCACTCCACCCCTTCTCCCTATTTTTCATCTTTCTCTGTTGACCAAGTGCAGCTTCACAAGGAATGCCTATTCCCTGCTAAGCAGAAGAAGAACAAATGGTAGCCATAATGAAGTTTGATTGGTTCTGTCAAACTCACTAAATATTTTAGCTCCTTTTCCAAAACAGATAATGTATAGTCTTGTTAATTTTAGATATAGTAGTGAAAAAAAAACCAAATTCTAAAGTTCTTAAAAACTACATACTTTTACACGGATGACAGCACACAACATATTTAAGCTTGATTGTCTTGCAAAGAACCTGCAACTTTGATTGTTAGAAGTTGCACCAAAAGAAGAGCAATGACTAAACTGTGGCAAATAGTAACATGAGGAAAAAACAATTGCTGATGCCATAAAAAGCAATTCAATATACTGAATGCAAATTTTAGTACATACCTTCTTGATGTCACTTTTTTTTAGGTGATTTTGTATAAACTGAAGACTGGCTGTAAAGTCTGCTGAGTTAAATTCATAGGGAATATTCCAACCCAAAGGCCCAAACTTGCGTCTCTCCTTAGGAAAAAATTTAACACCAGATACATTTACAAAACAACTTACCATTTTCTTTCCATATTAAAGTTCGATACTAATAGTAGCAGTGGAGTAAAGAAGTGAGCTGGCAAAGAAAGGTAGCCTTGGAAGTATTTTGTGCCTCATACACATCAATAAGACAGTTAATATGAAGTTAAACCATAAGGGATGAATATTTATAGGAAAAGCAATAAAATAATTTATTGCTGGCTTTACTAATCAATGTATCAGTCATGGGTTTGCAATACCTCATGTCTGTGTGGATGATGCGATTTTTATATTAAGCAATGAATGAGTTCAGAATTTTACAGTTTTCAACTTCTTTTCACATATACTGTCTACTCATGATAGTTTCAAATTTTCAAGCTCCTATATTGATGCTCAGTCAACCAAAGACTTTTAAGTTGCCACTTCTGTCTTATTGTTTCAATGTATTGTTTCAAAATCCACAACTTCATTACAAGGTTGTCACCGCTACATTATTAAAATTTATTATTTCATACCTACTTGAAAATAAGATTGTAACAGTTGTAGTAACAGAAAAATAGTTTACTAAAAAAGTAAGAGAATATATTCAGTAGCCCAAAGATTTTAAACATTCAGCACTATAAGATTTCTCACAACTTTGTTATAGACACCTCAGTTAAATAGCTCAATGATTTTTTCAGAATGTAGAACATACCAATCCAAGAAATTAAGAACTTAATTGCTGAATAGTGTTGACATTTCTTAAATGCATAAATTACATTCTAAATTTAACTAAGTGATAACATATTTATCAGAGTTTATATTATCACGTCAGCACTGACTGACACTGTGACATCTGAAGTAACATTTAGACACCCTAGCAACAATATTTAAAAAGAACTAGAATTGTGGAGAAAAGCCTTTTTACTTTTCAAAATAAAATATTGTTTATGAGCAGATGAGATAGCATTAACAATAATACCCTGCAGAAAGGTAAAATGGTTTTCTGCCAAATTTTATGAATTACTCAAGCTATATTTTTCATAATGATCTTGTCACCAAAGGACATTAAGACTTGGTCAGTTAAAAGGCAGGACAATGTATGCATTGCTTATTGATTGGCAATTCATATATAAAATTTCTTAACAGCCAGAGAGCCCAAGGCTTAAACAGTGGTTTATAACTATTTTGAGATCCTTGATGAAATGAAGGTGCAGTCAGAGAGATCAAATTTTTGGTATGTACTGTGATCTCAAAACTTTTATATATTTAAAGTAAAAAGTATAGATATAATTGTTCTCACACTGGAATTAATGTAGAAAACACATTGACACAGATAAGATAAAAACAAATGCAGAGTGATAGAGTTTTATTTAAATTTAGCCATCTAGAAAGTAGACAGCTACTCTAAGCTAGGCTTCTGCATTGCCTTCAAAAGCAATGGACACAAAGAGTGATTTATCTCTGGAAAACTATTCGTTCTTATGGAAAGACAGCTTTGACAGATCAGCTGATTTTCTGCTTAAGATTGCTTATCTATCTCTGTTGACTACACGGAGAGAAATTTTTCCCTTACACCAAATGACTAACATTTGGTCAGACAAAGTTAGATGAAAAAAACCGAATTCTAAATGCCCTTAGCATGAAAATTGTTTAAAAACAGGAACCTTGAAATACAGATTATAGGAATTAAAGCTTCAGCTCTGCAGCATGATGCTACAATAAATATCAGAATGCGTATCTTCAGAAACCTCTGTTAAAGTGACTCCATATATTGTAACATTATTTGCAAACCCTTTAAGAAATACCTGAACAGTAGAATGCAGGAAAGCTACAGTGTAAAGCAGAGGTTTCCACATGGGCAGGCTGCTAGCATTTAACAGATCCTGACTAATTCCAGAAAATGTTCTTTTCAGTCCGGCACGGATACCTTGGGGAGGTTCATTTGTGAACTTTATAGCAATCTGTCATGTGAAAAAGATAAAGGAATTGGATTTGTTTACTGAAACACAAGTAATAACACATGAAAATGTCACAACTTTTAGTTATAATGCTGAAGCATTGTAGAAATAAAGTTGATATGTAGCTGTAAACTGAATAAAATGAGTACACAGAATAAGAGAATAGTTGGAGTTGGGAGGGCCCTTTTAAAGGTCTACTAGTCCTATCCCTCTGCAGTGACATCCTCAACTAGATCAGGTCAGTTAGAGCCCTGTCCAACCGGACCATCAATGTTTCCTTTCTGTGTAACCTGTTCCAGTGCCTTACTGCCCCTCTTTGTAAATAACTGCTTTCTTATATCTAATTGAAATGGAACCTTCTTCAGTTTAAAACCAGAACCCCTTGTCCTATTGCAACAGACCCCCTCAAGTACTGGAAGGCCACAAGAAGGTATTTCCAGAGCCTTCTCTTCTCCAGTCATCCTAGATTAAGCCACAAAGGATTTTAAACATAGACCTTTAATTCATGTTGGTCAGAACCATCACTGACACTTGGCCATGGATCTGAAAATTTTCATCAATGACCTGGAAGCAGTCACCAGGCTTTTCAGAAGGAATCATGTGGTTCTCTATCCCTAACTCAATGCCTGAATGACGGACAAGAACTATCCAGCATATATGACAAGAACTCTGCTGTATTTCTGCTCCCAGAACTTCACAGTAAATACGAAGAAATTTCACCTCTTCTCAGATCACCTCTTTGTGTTCCAGTGGCTACTCTGGACTCTGTGGTTATGTCTACAGCAGTACATTTGATTTACCAGAGAATATACCTGGGCACTCTGGGCAGCAAGCGTTGAATCCACATATGTGGTAGTAAATTGCCACAGCCCCTTAGAATACAGCCCCCCAGTTTCATGCAAACTGCCTAATGGGAATAGTGGCTGCAACATTTTAATTGCCAAACCATACTTGTAAAGAGTGCTAGTAAGCACAGGTTTTCATGTCAGAGAATGTTCTAACTACTTACTCCTATGGGCTACTGCATTCCAGTGCTGGATGATGTTCGTGGGACACACTTGATTATATTAGTTCAGACACAGACTGGCCTTGCTAGAATCAATATTCCTTGAGACACTTAAAAATGCTGGAGGAACCCAAGTAAGTATTTTTTCACTCCAACAGTAAATACTTGTCTGCCGGGCTTGGGTAACATGGTAGCATGGACAGAAAGGGTAGTGAATGCCAGGCAGCCCATGGACAAGGACCTATCTGCACATGTGTACAATGTGTTCATGTGACTGTTGGACTGAATGGAAACACTCAAAAATCAGTGTTTCCACATTTCAAAGGATACCTTGTTCAGTTTTTGATGAACACTCTACATTAAAAAAAAAAACAACAAGCAAGTTATTCTCTCCTTTCTTCTGAGAAGAAGCTTTGGCTTGCCAGTTTTGTGTTTTCTGGAACCCCTGAATATGTTATGTGTAACACAGGTAACAGGTAATGTGACACTATAGACTGGGAAATCACATGTGAAATGTTCGAGATAAATGCAGTGAACATTCATCTCAAAACCCTCTCAGTTCTCCAGTCTCACTTTTAGCAAACTGTATGTTTATACACCTCACTGTTTATAAAACCCTTGAAGATGCAGGATGAGTTCATTTTCTGTAGAGACAGCATAAGAGGTCCATATGGCTACATTTCTATACACAGTCCATGGTGACAGACACTTTTTACTGGAGTTTGTCTCTAGATTCATTCCAGAAAGGAAGCCTTCCCCCCTTCTCATCCTACATATCAGGTGTGGTATCTATTTTTATTCAGAGAGAATGAGAACCACTAAGGAGACTTCCACTGTTTTTAAGAGGAAAGGGAACACAGAAGTGACAACACACAGCTCTTACACTAGGTATTAGGTAGCATTATCACCCACTGTGAGAGTGCTGGGAACCACCACCAGTGACTTAACTGTACTTTGTAACAGTTCAGGCAATTTTCCTGGTACTGATGAAAAATGTATCCTTGAGATCTACAGAACAGCCATTTATAGTTCAGCCAAAGTACCAGGTTACTTCCTGGTATATGATGTTCTCTGAGATGTGCTATCCGTGTGTGTTCTGTCCAATTCACACTTTATTTCAGGTAAGGAAATCTGGAATCTCTCTCTGGAAGAGACTAAGAGTGGTTGTGGGCATTAACCCCTGCAGAAGGCTTCTGGTTGGGCAAAAAGGGATACAAGTAAAGCCAAATAATTTTTATTCAGGTGTTTCTGTGTACAGAATTAGTGTGTAATCACACACATATACTGCATCTTCAAGAACTTCCAGTTACTCATAAGTGACCTTCCTGTTTAAAGCGATATTTGTGTTGTAAGTCCATTTTTCTCTTGGGTTTTGTTTTTTTTTCCTCTCCATTTATTTAGCTACCATTTACAGGATTAATTTGAATAATTTTGATGGCATGAAGTATCTGAATTAAATATTTGAACAAACCTGTAGCAGAGCAATTGGGAATTTAGGATGTTGTTCCGTAGTTATCCAAACTCGAAACGTTTCATTCTGGATCTCCGCAGTAAGGAGTGTCTCCAGTAGTTCATCCATGAACTCCAGACCAAGATGACAATTCTGAAGTAGCACCCAGCCTCCCTAAATTATAATATCAGCTATTACCATATAAAATTTAGAACAAGTTACTCATAAAATGAAACCCAACTGCCTATAGAAGAATCAATTTTGGTTTTCCATGTAATTTTTTTTAAGTTTTGTTCTGTTCCTGAATATACATTATCATTTGATATTCTAGGATATTGGCAGAGCTAAATCAAATAGGAAAGTTGGTGCAAAAGTTATTTCCACATCCTCTTGTTCTCAATAAAAATAACCTAACCGGACCCAATATTCTCAGTAAAGTATCAGTGCTATCTAGTGGCAAGAAGAAGTAGTTCCTGTATTCTCCCAGCAAAATGCCAGTGATAAGCAATCCTGTCATCAGATCCAAAACAGTGTGAGTGGAAAAGTAACAGCTGAAATTTGAGGAATAGATCTTTTTTAAAAACTAATTTGTTAATAACATAATCTAAAGTAAGTGTAAATAGGTGGTAATACGACTCTAAAAGTTTTTAACTGCAATTAGGTTAGCTGCAATAAAGGCATTTGCAAGAAATTCAATCTCCACTTATTTTGATCTTATTCAGCTCTCAAATTGCATGAAAACTCTAGTTTGATTATTATCTCTCTGAACTTCTGCTTATTAATTTAAATTGAAACAGCTTTTGTTGCATCACTTTGAGAACCTGATGAATCAGAAGCCTGATATAAAAATGGGACATGATTTAATCAGTTCTAAACAGTGATGTGTGGATTTCATTACAGCTTGTAATTTCATTTCAGCAATTTTGGGTTAGCTCATTTAAAAAGAAATCAATAGCTTTTGGGGAGAAAATAGGATTAAAATATTTATGGTGAATTGATGTATATTAAAAAAACAATGAAGGAAGTTTTTTCCTTCTTTATGGGGATCCCCTTTTCAAGCTCTTTGTTACATTTCTGAATGAATCAGACAGTGTTTTAGTTTCCATCCTATTATGTACTCTTGTATAGAAATTAAAAAAAAAAAAAGAAACCAAACAGATATTTGTCTTCCTATTCACTATTCTGTTTCGTAATTTCAAATATGGTGTTCACAAAACCCCTCCCTCTGTCCCTTTTACCCTGGGATAACAGTGTAGCGATAACTAAGGACTGTGCTGCTCTTGAAAAGCTGCTGGCTAGCAGGGCTGCCAGACGTACTGACTTGGACTCCCCCCTCACATACACATCCCACAGGGGAATGTTTNAAAAAAAGAAACCAAACAGATATTTGTCTTCCTATTCACTATTCTGTTTCCTAATTTCAAATATGGTGTTCACAAAACCCCTCCCTCTGTCCTTTTACCCTGGGATAACAGTGTAGTGATAACTAAGGACTGTGCTGCTCTTGAAGCTGCCAGACGTACTGACTTGGACTCCCCCCTCACATACACATCCCACAGGGGAATGTTTTTAAACTCAGGCATTCAAAAAGACATGTTCACCCTGAGATGTGCTTGACAGTAAGATGAAAATGCAAAATAGTACAGATTGCATGCTAAAGAGGAGTAAAAAACCAGTAAAACAGACAATCAACTTGTATTGTAATGTTTTTCTCCCACCTCTTCTTTTGACAGCTCTATGATTTTGCGTGCATGAACTTCTTGTCCTTGACCCATAGAGATGGTCCTACATTCTACAACATATTTCACAGTATACAATTAATTAACTTACATTATTGAGAAAAAGTAAGAATTTCAATTCTGTCAAAACAACAGTGATACAAATACAGCAAAATTAAATACATTTTATGCAAAAATATATACTTATGAAAGTAGAATCTCTTCATCATCATCTGATGTTGCTATGTACACATTTTCTAAATACTGAAATTCTGTAAAATAACACTGATATATACATCCATAATATTTACAGAAGTGAAAAGCTGTGACTAATATTATTATTGTCAGTGTGAATTTGTGCCAAATTTTAATGATGCCAGAGCATTTGAAATATGAATACAGAATTTCCTCAACATGTACATAATGAAGCCACGTAAATGAGCACAATGCATAGTTGTAAAACTGCATTTGTGAGCATACTAATGTGACTAATATAAAGCATATATGTATCTACTTCCAACTCAGTCTATATGCACAGTTTTTAAAACTTCAG
>VWZG01002661.1:50130-60893 GCA_013396735.1 Grallaria varia
TTTGTATCTGAGGGTAGGGAAATGTACGAGATTGTTTTTGCCCTTTAGTAAAATTCTACAGATGATTCATTATGTCTGTTAGTCTTTTAGGGCACAAATTCAAATCTTTTGCACTGAATTGCATTCCTGTTGGGGATGAGTATTCTTCCCATGGAAAAAACAAACAAACACCTACTTTTGGATAAAACATATGACTTCAAAATACTTCCATTTGTAAACTTATTATTCAAATACCTAGAACTTAGATGCTCACATCCCCCTTTAGGGTGTAGAGCACACAACAATATGGTATTTCCATCAGATTCTAGCCTTTTTTACTGCACAGGTTGAATCTGCTCCAAAGACAAATCATGGTCTAGTAAACAATGCTGTTGGGGTTTTTCGTAGTGTCTGTGATTTATGTGTTGCAGCACTTGGAAAGTATACAATGAATGTAGGAAGATATGATCTCATGCATAAGGCAGCTGGATGCTGCTTTGTAGAAATCCACTTTATCCCAAGTTCTGCCACAGAGATCTTACATGATGCAAAAAAATCTTTTAATGCACACTTTTCACATGGGGATTTGGAATACCTGTTTTGCATTTTCACCTCTCTTTTTTTTTTTCTTCAATTACTTGCTTCAAGCTATTTAAAATAGTTAATTTCAAAAGAAATTACATTGAAAACGGTCTGAATGATTCTATTTTTTCATGTGCTCCTCGCAGGAGGCTGCAATGTGATTTCCAGTTTCCATTTGTCATGACATAAAAGCAAAGCTATAAAAATATTTTCTATAAATAACTCTAGATGGAAGAGAATAGCTATGAAGTAAATGAATAAAATATTATTTCATTTGGGTGAATTAAATAATATTTAGTGTCAACCAGAGATAATTAAAATTACAGTATTATGATAATAGCATACTGATAGATTGAGACACATGATGCAACTGTGTAATTTCCCAAAATTTCTGAAGATGCTCACCTGATGAGTAAGAGTTTGCGAAAGGTATCAAGTGAATCACTGTATCCATTAGGTATAATTTCTTCCTCGGGAGCATCTTTATCAAACCAGTTTCTCCATGGCTTATCATGTTTGGCTACCTAAATTTATTACATTAAAACACATATGAATATATTTCAGCTGCAGCAAAATCCCCTTGTAAATGTATCTTTTAATGAGACACTGTTTTTATATTAGGATATTACAAGTAACATTGTCTATAGCATTTAAGACATATGCCATGTGAATTGCTATTAAAATATTACCAAGAGTATTAATTAAAATATTACAATTAGCATGAAGAAGCAGGCTCTAAAACCAGTCAGTTATCCCTGGTTTTCTTTCCCAAACAAATGCAGCTACTTGAGAAAAAACAATAATTAGCAGAAGGTTCTATACTACAAGAGGAACATACTGTGATTAATTCATTCTTTTTGGTCACAAAGTATGAGGAGGACCACAAAAATCTGTCCCAGTACAGTCTAGCCAGGCAAAGAATCACAAATTAAAAGTAACAGATACTAGTATGCTTTTGACTTGACAAAGTATAAATCTGACCACAAATATGATCACAATTTTAGAACCCATGACCTAAGAGGACATGGGATACCAATGGACAGAACAGAGGGAAGATGCAATTGAGCATTTAATGAAGTGACCGAGAAGGGTCAGCTACTGCAATATTCTCAGATCACTGGAACGAGAACAAGGAATGCACTGATAAATGCTTTAAAAAGAAGATGTCTATATTAAATTAAGTTAGGCATCTGTGAATGGAGGACTTATTTTCTACAGGAGAAAAAAAATTGAAAGTACCAAAAAAAACCACCAAAAGCACAGGCAACCTCTTGAGAACTGGGCATACCATTCTCAGGCTCTTTTTGATTATTTCAACTAATTTTCTGTTTGTATCTAAATGAATAATGATACAGTTGTATTTAATATGATGAGTCAAATAGAACAGCATATCTAATGGATGCAAATAAGTATTCAAAAGCTATTATTACCATATTTGCATTTTTATTGATATCCTAGTTGCCATCCTCCCATATTCCATCTCTATCTGTTACTAAAACCACCTAACTGTCACCTTTCAACTTGCAACTGTATGGAAAATGGAAGATATTGCTTAAAAATTAGTTTAAAATAAAGGCCTATTGAGCTAACATGGTCACCTAAATATTTTGGAGCCTAAAATTTTGCTTACATCAATTCTAGGAAAGTGTTGGTGAAAGGACCTTTCTAGAGAGGGTTCTGGTGCCCTAAAAACCTAGAGTGAACAACCTAACTAAAGTTCTTCCAACTATTTTGATACCTCCAGAAACTGAAAACTGGAGGAATTGGGCTGGTATGTATTCAGATCTTGCCAAGATACAGAACTGAAAAACAGCCAGGATCACTTCCAGGCAACCATTTTGCTAAAATTTCTGCTACTCTTAAGGGCAATAAATGCCATCACAAAATGGACTTGGCTGACCAATGTTGTAACAGCAAGAAGAATTTAGTGTCCTTGCTATCAGACTGATTTACAAGGAGTGCTTAGGAGTCCCAGAACTAGAAATGCTTAGGAAGTGTTTTAACTACACTGAAAAAAGGATATGTTTACCACATTGAACACATCACAAGTTTATGTGCATATAAGCTCATGTATGTCTCAATAAAATAAATAATATGTTTATAGGTAGCTCATCATATCTGAATAACATGTTAACCTTGGAATGGAAATGCAAGTTTAAAAACAAGCATCAAACAATTTACTTGTAAAAATATACCAGACTCAAGACAAAAGACAGTGAAACTTAGAACCTGACACTCAGATGAAATTTATGAGCCTTTTTGATACCTCTATTTTTTTATCCTTTCTATGTCTTTCCCTCTCTCTTCCACTGCCTTCCTTTTCTGCTAGTTATTTGCTCCTGATCCTTCTTGACTCTTTCTACCTCAATTACTATAATACAAAATACAGTAAAGCAGATAAAAAATGTAGAGCAAATAACCCCGCCCCCCCCCATTCACACCACCTAACTGCTGATCTCTGTGCCATTCTTCTGTGTCCTCTCTGGCCTTGTTTGTAACTACATCTCTGGCGCATTCCAAATGTAAAACATGAGAGCACAGTTATGATGACAAAACTGGTTATTAACATTAAAATGATAACTAGCAAACATCACCTGATCCAAAATTCCTTCGAACTGTGGAAGTTTGTTCAGTTCCACTAGGTTTAGCCATATCATGTCAAGAATCCAGCGGGATGGTTTGGGTGGGCAAGCCTGTAGATCCAAAGCAGCCCCTCCTGCGGATAAAAACGTTCCAGTGAAGTATACATGATATTCCAGGGGGCAAGATATATTTGATATTTCTTTTTCAATTAAGCTTTTTGACCATAGTAATTGTTTTCTGGAATACTAATCGTATTCCTGTGTACTTCGCATTTATTGCATTATACAGGTTAGTTCAGTCCTCTTAATGGCCTTTTCATAGGTGCTGGAAGGCTACTACTGGGTCTCCTCTAAGGCTTCTCTTTGCCAAGCTGAACAAGCCCAGTTCTCCCAGCCTCTCATCTTAGATCATGAGTTCCCTACAGTTTGTTCTTGTAAGTTTATGCAATGACACTGATTGTATTTCAAGTATGGGGTCAAATATGGATCCCAGAACTCCCTCTTAGTCTCTGCAAACTGAAATAATGGAAATCAAAGGGACATAACAAAAAGTGTTAACACAAAGCTGTAATCTGTTACTGGCATTTTTATCACAAAATGTCTCCCTATACCAGAATCATATCTTCCTCAAATTTTGTGCAATAGGTCAACAGGAATACTTTTGCAAATTACTGAATTCTGTCAGAGAATCACAATCACTTTAGCCAAAAAGACTTGTCTCAATTTTAAGACTTAGTCATTAGTTGTCCACAAAGTAGCACACTTGGCAATATTTCTGCCTTTTATTTAGGTCAACAAAGTGAAATATGTTTTGCAATTCCTCTGTACCATGCTTTGGTACATACATCTTCTGCCAGAGAAGTTCATATTATTCACTTGTGTCACTTTCTACCAGTAAAGGACACAGCTTATCTAAGTGTCAAGATACCTACAAAATAATCAATTAACACCTTAGATATTATCATATCTTTTGTTCCTTTCTGAAGCTGTAATAAAAATTCTATGCCATTATCTTGGGAGGTTATTTTCCTATAATTTGGTAATCTGCTCTCTTAGTCTTGCTGACTTCAAGCTATAGCATTAGAATATTCAGGAAGGGTGTAGTGATTAGCTTTGATGAACTAGAGTAAATAGAATGAAATTCAATTTATGTACTTTAGCGTAAGGAAAGCCTTAGAGCTGATAATCTTCTGAGACTGGCTGAACAATGAGTTTTAGAGCTCTTTTCATTTCAAATAACAATGCTTATTTCAGGGAGACATCCCCTGATAATAAGCAATGGAAGCTCTTGGTAAAGAAGTGGAAAGAAGACGAAGAGAGATTGATTTTCTAGATAAATCCTTTCTTCAGCTGCCCAATGATGTTTGGTAACAGGGTATTCGTTTTGCACTAAGAACTGTTCATCCAAGGGGGAAAAATGAAGAAATCATTCATTGCATAAGATGCCTAAGAGTCCAGGGCAAATTGGCTGGGCATCTGCACACTTCCTGATCTTATTTAATATAATGTGAGTAATTAAAGAAAATGCGGTGCTACTTTGGTGCCATGGTATACAACAGAAGAATTTCTCAGTATCAAATCACCTATGCTAAAGCTAGGCAGGAAACTGCAATCATATGTTCTAGACAAAAATTGCTGTAAGTACTTTTATTACAGGTTCTCATCAGTTAAAAAGGGGTGACCACTTTCTGCTTCAGATGTCCAAGGTATGTTTTCCTCTGCGAAAGAAGAATCAACGAGCTGAGAAGCCAAGAAATATGATTCCTTGCCTAATGCCTAAGTAAAGCAGTCCATTAATTCTGAAAGAATTTCCGAGCAGGTCCAGCCTGACATCACTGATAAACTGGTAGCTGGATACCATTCTCAAAGGATAAAACCCTTATGACAAACTCAAAGGCAAAACAGAAATCGTGTTTTCTATCCATTTGATTGATTTAAGGCAGATAATGATCATCAAATCTACATTTAGTACTTTGACATTAGACTTCTGCAAGATTCATTTGAAAACTGTAAAATTCCTACAGGTTTCACATGGACCTCCACATAAGCAATCCTGATCACATTTTTCAGGAGAGGCACAAAGCCATAGAGTACAGAGGGGGCAGACCCGGCCAGCTGGGCCACAGAAACATCTTACATTCTCTAAAAGTCAGTGTTAGCTGGTTGGCAAAAGTCAGAGAAAGCTCAAGCTGAAACTGAGAAAAGACTGCAGCACATCCTCAACTTTACATGGAGCAGTTCTGGCAACTTAGAAGGTAGCTTTATTCAGCTCCATCAAGGCAGAGAAGCAGAGGATCAAAAAGGACCACCTAATTAATAAAAACAAGGATTAAAAATATAATACAAAAATATATAATAAACCAGCTGATGGAGAAAACCATCATCAACTATCACCTTGATCTCAGGATAGAACACAGCCTGGGTAAACAGCAGAGGTAGAACTGAGACAGAGAACTTCATCTATCTTTACTGGACCACAGCAGGTGTAAGGACAGAGGCAGCTCTCACAGAACTGTTGGTAGGAATCACATAGCCAAAAAATTCCTACTTCAAAATGGCATAAAAGCTAAAAAAGTTGAATTAGCTCTACATATAACACAATTTTTAAAACTTACCTCTAATGAGTGTTTGGAACTCTCTGTTTTCCACATGTCCTCTCTCAAGATCAATTTTTAAAGCCAGGAGGAGGGTAAAGAGGAATTTGTGGTTTTCATGCAAGCCTCTAACAGAATATGAGTGAATTTCAAAGGTAAGATGTTCAATAATATTTGAGATTCTTTTCTGAGGTACAGGAGACTTCTTAGAACTGAATAATGAAAACAAAGCACAAAGAAAGCCATGTTACTAGCAGCAAATAAATTGGAAAGGCAAACATCTGAATAGTATGAAAAATCTGCATCTTCCTACTTTGCTATGGATTGATCAAACAGCTTCAGGAACTGAGCCAGTGAAGTTTGATACATATTGTTGACCATGCTCATTGCTGTAAGGAGGAAGTAAAGAATGCTGCCACGTGTAGCAACAGGTCGATATTCCTCCTGCGCAGTGTTAATCTTCACTTCAGTTTCTGCTGCCACAGACAACTTTTCAGCTATTTCAGTAGCTGTTTGCTTCGTTGTTTGCAGAACACTAATTAGAGATTCATCCTCTACTAGTGAACCTAAAAATTAAAATATTGAATGTTTAGGATATCTTTATAACAATTTTTTCTACTTAATATATATACAAAACAAATGGTCAAATTACAGGAATTATTTATAGCAAATTGAAATTATTTACTGAATTACAAAAAAAGTTTTAAAATTAAGATCGATCAGGGCGTGAAATGCTAAAAATTACTTTTATATTCAACATATTAAACAAACACATTCAAATATATGGAATGTATTTATACTAACAGCTTTGCAACATTTACCAGAGAACTCAGCTATCTTACGACCATAACACACATACTCGTACACAGTACTTCAAATATTTTGAAGTCTGTTCACTGTACACTCAAAGTAAAGGAAATGGTCACTAAAGGAAATGGTGACTCAACAGTATTCCTGCATCTCCAGCAGTTATTGATCAGTTTAGGTTACCAGCTTCTTTTTCCACCTGAGACAGTAAAGGATCGTGTTCAGGTTCCTAATGTACTGTGAAAGACTTTCAACACCATTTTAAACCTGCCCATTTTACTTTGCATTTTCAGTGGGTTAAGGGTTTGCCCATGATCAGATACCTTATGTCATCTGAGGGGCAGAAAGCCATAAAAAATGCATTTATTTCACAAAACCTGTTTAGAGTGTATAGAGTTGTATATAGTGGCATGCTATAGTGTCTAGAGTTGTATATAGTGGCATGCTATAGTACCAAGTCCCTCATCCTTCTCCTTGTCCTACCATTGGATGTTCTCTTATTGTACCTTAGAAGGATAAATCAATTTCTTTATTGAAAGGTTCTAGTGTGACTCAGTTTCATCTGCCTAATCTGATTAATCCTTTGATACAGAACCTTTGGTTGTACTCAGTTTGTAAAGAAGATTGTCTTCCAGTTCATTCATCTTCCTCTTATTAAAAGTTACATCTTCCATGAGTTTAATTCGTTCTGCCTCTAGTTCCTATTATTGAAAAAACAAGAAAATGGCATGACACTTTATGGACTGCAGCTATGTGGGGTACTTAAAATTCAGGTTTGACTTCTCAAGTTCATGAATTATGATTGAAGATACAGGTGAAGAGTTGGTTCCAGGCATGAAATGTGCAGGTTTCTTTTTTGAGTAGGTAAAAAGTGGTTTTAATAACAATTTCTTTTATGTACTGTTTATTCAGTATCTTATGACATATCCATGTCAAATACTTGTGCTTAATTGTGTCATACTGACAGTCACCTTAGAAGAGCCTTCCAGATGTACTTTTGTTATTTGGAAATGTCTGTACCGAATAAGGATAAAATTTTAGAAAATGGCTGATATCTTTTACCCACATGACTATTTTGTTTTCCCTACGTACCAAAACCAGTTGAATGAAACAAAAAAGAATAAAATTAAGCATCACTATGGTTTAAGTGCACTGTTAACTTACCTGTTTCTCAGTAAGTATTACCCTGCTCAGTAACTGATTCTCCAGTCCTTTCATTGTAACAGTAAAATCAATAATCGATGTTTTTGCATTAATTTCAGGCGTGAAAGTGGGATTAGGTAGCTTTGTAGTAATGTATAGTCTAAATGAATTCATAACATCTACTTCCTTGTCACCAACTTTCACCTGTGGAGTAAGTTCAAATAGTATGAAACAGAAGAAAACGAGCTTTTTAATATTAATATTAACATTTACAAGGAAAAGAATTTACATTATTTGAAATGCCAGTGAGAGGAATTTTATCTTACAATTCAAATTTGTCATGAAAATATCAGTAAATCACCAAATGTAGAAATTAGAGTATATTGTAGAAGTAGCATTCCTCTCTAGCTATATATAGGGATTACTTCCACTGTGGGTTCTGATTAACAGCTTCAGAACCATTTGATTTAGGCTTTGGGCTTCTAGTTACACCTCAAAAGAAGATGGTACCTTTGTAAAAATCATTGTTGTCTAGTGTTTAAGGTAAAAGAGGCATTATGTGATTAGAGAACAGAAATTATTGGAGATAAATTCTATCTTTATTAAAACTAAGCAGATCTCAAAGAATCTTTCCAAAGGAATTAAAAATATATTCAGAGTTTTCCAAAGAAATTTTTACCCAGTTCTGATATTCCAAAGCAGCAGTCTAACTTGAAAGCTGCATGTGCACGAGGAAACCTGATCTCTGTATATCATAGTATGAGTCACAGCATTGTTAGTGATGGAAAAGATCATCTCATTCCAACCCCACTGCCATAGGGTGGGGGGTGGGGCATGTGAGGCTCCAACATGTGAGCCCCCAAGGGCTCTTCAAATACCTGTCATACAAAGGAGTAGGACCAAACCACTCCCTTAAGCATATTTGCACAGACATTCAAAGTAAAACTACTGCACGAAAATAACAACCATCTTACTTTCATTACCATCAGCAATCTAGTCTACCATCTCTCTCATATGCCAGGCACTGAATTAAGATTATTTGAGAAAAATACATTACATTACATTATTATACATACAGGGACATTATATATATATATATATGTATGTATGTATGTATAAAACAATACTGTATTTGGAAATATACAGCAAATGAACTCATTTTACTTCAGAATGTTTGAAGGGGATCTATTTTTAAGATTTGGGAGTGACTGATTGATTTATATATTGAAGGTCAGAAAGACTCATGATTTTTCAAGTCTGGGAATAAATATTATTAATAAATCATTGTGCTTTTTGTCTTGTTCCATCAGAAAACAGCTTAAAACTGATTAAAGATTTTTGCAGTTGCCACAATCAATGCTTTGCACTAAGAAGAGAGAGAGCCTTTCAATTCTATTAATTCTATTAAACGGTGAAAATCAATAGAAAATATTTTAAGCATTTAATAGGATAAAAGTAATTGGTTCCAGTTCGGAATCTTAATAACTGTAGTAGTTAAACTTAAATTTTAGACTCATTAACTTACTACACAGCTGAGGCTCTGTCTCCTATATTTTATTAGTTCTGTTTGATTCTTTACACTTGTCTACTGAATAGTTTACCTGATCCAGCAGGGGTTTGGAATGATGGTAAAACACCATTTGTCACAAAACTAATTACTTATTCCACTTCCTTTGTTTGACTACTAACCTTAAATGCAGACCCAGATTTTATGAAATTCTTTTCTAATACATTGTCAAGGACTGGATCCAGCTCCTCATCTATATCTTCAATCATGAGTGATCGGCCCAGTGAAAGACTGTCTTCCAAGCGTTGTCGGAAGTACTTGTCATTCAGATTTGTTACCTCAAAAAGTAAATTATAAGTTGGTGTAAGGGTAAAAACATTTCCTCAAAGTCTTACATGAAACTCACAGATCTAACTATGGAAATTTTTTCCATTGTTTCTGTTAGTTGCATTTTAAAGAAAATAATAGAAATGTTGACCATGAAGCAATTTATGCAGAAATACTTCTTGTGTGTACATTGAGAAGTACCATAAGAAGGCGAATCAAAAGATTGGCTGTAACTGAATCCTCAAAACTTAATTGGGAGAGTAGTAATGTACCAAGTAAAACTGGTACAGCTTTTTGCATATTGAAGATGTTGTGTATACTTTTCAAATCAGAGACACCTAACATTTATTTTTCTGTTCTGTGTCCTGAGGACTAGATTTTCTAATTTTAGCTTTGTAGTATTGATAAATTCTCTCTGAAAATCTGAATTCAATCTTACAAATGAACTGCTGTTACCATATTATGAACTCAGATTGACATTTCATGAAATGGGATTCATAATATATGAAATCTTAAAAAACATGCATAAATAAATAAACTCTAAATAATTAACTAATAATAAACTCTCCACAACTTACTGATATTCAGGACACAAGAGTTTTCTCGACATTTAGGCTAAAGGTGTTAAAATGCCGATTCCCTTCCCCATGTTACGTCATTTAGGAAAAATTAATTTGTGATGCACATGGTTACACATGAACATCTTTATATTATATTTCATAAGCAGACACTTTACCCTATTTGCTTAAGCTATAAAAGAGTCATGAAGATGGCAGGAATGTTAGGACAGGCAAATCTTTCTTGCGTTTCATTTCAGCTGGTTGTCCTCAGTTTCTTTTTGTAGCAATAACTTCATGCAGGAATGAAATTCTGGACTGCATCAGTTGAAGTGTTTTGCCTACATTTTCAGACCTGTAACTTATCCTGCCTTTGTCCGCAATGTTACTAATGGTTGCCCAATTTACTCTCTTTTAATAATTTTGCTGTACTTAACATCGCTTTGCCCTCCTTTGTGAAGGGACATACCAATTATGAATCCTTTTTATACTTTCTTTATAGATTTTATACCTGTTATATGGTCTTTTCCAAGTCCTTGAGTGGGATTCACAGCTCTTGTCAAGTTCTCTGCTAAAGCATCTACATGACTGTCAGTCTCCACACATGTTAAAGTTACCTCGGATTACACTGACCCAAATGCAAACCTCCTCTAAAGTAATAATGTTTGAAGGACTCTAAAAGACC